>KK076435.1:2105-26662 GCA_000587855.1 Mucor irregularis B50
GTCTTCAAGACAGTCCTTACTTGGGAACAAGTGTGTGTGAAAGCTTAGTAATTATAATCAGGGACGTGTGTAGATCTAGATGTGGCTGGATGTGCGCGGCTACGCGTATATCCGTGGAGCTCTAGTGAGGCATCTATAAGTGTGATTACAACAGAAACTATTGATTTATTGATAAAAAAAGAAGTGATATTCATATTGGATGATAACTATACGGTGTAACCGAAAAATAAGGTTCACCAGGAAAAACAAAGTTCACGTCGAATTTCAAAAAATGAAAGGTGAGAGTGTAACACATGGGGATTGTGTGGTGAAGTTGGACTCCAACTAGTATTTTCCAATAGAACAGAGCTTACACATTTTGTTTCCGAGTCTTGCTCGCGCCATTGATTATCTGAAAATTCCTTTTTAGCCTTGACCTTATAGCAACGGTCGCGTGTTTTGTGAGGATTATTTCTTACGAATAGCTTCTCCCATCCCTCTGGCAATTCGTCCATATCATGAAGCCATAGTATGAACTTCTTCTTGTATTCTTCGGTCCAAGAGGAGGGATCGGATGCGTGATTGGGTACGATGATATTATTGTTATCGATTTCAATGACAGTATAGTCATCATAGTTCATTTCTTCTTCGATAGTGACATTTTCGGAAGCAGGTCCAGAGGCATGTTCGGAGACATGGTCGGAGACAGGTTCAGAGACAGTAACGTTAATCATTTTTGAAAGAGTGGTAGATATTTTTCGAGATTAAGTCCATCTTGATGGGTTTATATAGGTTTTGTCAATTGGTTACAAATACCAGATTAGTGATCTTGTGTTCCTTTAAGAAAGGTAAGATAAGAGGGTTAGTGAGATTAATATTTTTTTTTTTGACTTTTTGACTTTTGTGTTTTTGTGCTTTCGTGTTCATATTTTAATTTTTTTTTCAGCTCTTTGAAGAACAATTCAAATTAAAGGATGTATCTATTTATTTCTTTTATTTCTTTCACTTCTAATTTTATCTATTAATATAATTATAATTTTATTTTGTATTTAAAACATCCCTAGTTTCGTACCTGCTGCATATGTACGAGAACCTTTCTCTAAGAGAAAGAACCATAAAGAGTTGCGGTGCAAGTTTTCAGCAACTTACACCTTAAAAACTAATACAAAATTAAAAAAAAACTTACAATAATGGAGTTGAATGGATTCTCTTTGGCTGGATTTTATAGAAGACATGTGAATAACTTCTGTTGTGAGCACACACACCTCAGTCATAGTAAACATGACACTGGACTTGTATACGCGCACAGTCCCCAGAATGTGACTTTATCTAAATAAATTTATATTATCGCAGATCAGATCTGTCAAACTGTGGGCTGTTATTGGCCAGTAATAGATCATTGTTACGGTCTTTAACAATAAATTTTTTCATTGTTCGAATCATAAACACAGCGATGATTTTATAATACAAAGCTATGTGGACGTTGTGAAATTAATGAGATGAAAGTAGGGGTTATTTTATTAGGTATAAAAATAAGACTGAAGAACTTCTACTACACTAAAACTATTCTACTATTTATATGTTCCTGCAACCTCGCATTTATTGCTAGGGTGTTCAGGCATCGGATCTATAATCGATTACCCATCTTTTCCCAGTTGACTGTTGATGTGTCAAATAGGTGGTTTGATACCAATCAACTGAGTCCAGTCCCTTGTATAATGGGATCTGGTGACAATGTTTCTCCTTTACCCTTATCTTCCCACCGTTTCTAATATGAAACATTGTCTAGATGTATAATCAGTTCATGTTGCAGTTTTTAGTACATTTTGTACAAGAACAGTGTTTAAACAAAAGGTGTCAAGCCTATATTATCTTGGTACCTTTTGTATCCAAGCCTGAAAGTAACATATTAATAGTCTACCGCATACTTGGTTGCGATATAATGTATCCTACGAGTCCATACATTATATCTATTACATATCTATTCGATCATGTAATGTATTTTTATATTATGCTGAGTTTGATAGGTGTAGAATAATGATCTGTTCTATTATCCGTCATGAGTTAGCTAGGCTCATGATGGAATCACTATTTTCCATCCGTTATCTCCTGAGTCATAATTATGTCTTAAAGTCAATTGATTGTATAATGTTATGATATATACTATTTGTATATGTCAGAGCATTGTTATAATTGACGTTTTTGTTGCAACACTTTTTATTATAGATTCGATATTATATAGTTTATTCTTTATATTGATATTATTTATCATCTTGTCATTACATAATCTCATTATGCAATGTTCTTATTATATAGTATGTTATTCCTCACATACGACAAGCTACACTGTTTATCTAGCGTTAACCGTCACTGTCATCGATAAGCGTTGTCTAGATAGATTGGTATAAATACCCTGATATCAAATAATGCAGTAATAAAAAAGTTCAATTGTTTTGCTATTATTGCCGTTTAGTTACTAGTTTTCCTTTTATTTTTTTGTGTGTCAACTCGCGTAGACACATCAATCGCCTAACTTGAAACGGGGATTGAGTTCTCGTTGATTTATCAAGTGATGAAAGAGGGCTGATCGTTAAGCTGCTAAATTGTTGTACATCATATAATTTGCATAAATCAGGTGAAGACGTATAAATTAATTAATTAGAATAAAAAAAATTGAATTTTATATACAATATATAAATGAATAGTATGGAAGCTGAACAGCTAAATGCAGAGATCCAACGTTTAATTATAAACAAATGGTATTTTCTTGAGTATGAATGGCCCATTTTGACACCAAGATTTAATCATCGTAGTGAAATTAAGCCTACAAAGGTCAATTTGCGGAGAATTAAGGATATTTTGTTGCGGCAATTGGGGTATATACCCGTATTTTATTTTTTGGTTGTGTTGTATGGTGCAGGTGAATATCCTGGACCATATAGTGAAATTAATAAAGGATTGATATTGAGGGTTAATCTATATTTATGATAAAGAAAAAACAGTCTGCAATTCTTGCAGCCTCATGAAGAGCTTGCACTCCCTCAGCAACTCTCCATCTCTAAATCTCATTATCAAGCAACGTCTCGTTTTTACACCCCCTAAAAAACATCGACCATTTTTTTTTTCTTTAAAGTTAAATCTTAGAAATCAAATTTAATCATATTAATTAATATTTCAACACGTTAAAAATATTAATCAATATTCAACATTTCATTATTATTAAAAAAAATTATAAAATGTAAGTTTTATATTTTTTATATAATAATTTCAATCTACAATAATCTAATAATTATAAATTAAGCCTACAAAGGTCAATTTGCGGAGAATTAAGGATATTTTGTTGCGGCAATTGGGGTATATACCCGTATTTTATTTTTTGGTTGTGTTGTATGGTGCAGGTGAATATCCTGGACCATATAGTGAAATTAATAAAGGATTGATATTGAGGGTTAATCTATATTTATGATAAAGAAAAACAGTCTGCAATTCTTGCAGCCTCATGAAGAGCTTGCACTCCCTCAGCAACTCTCCATCTCTAAATCTCATTATCAAGCAACGTCTCGTTTTTACACCCCCTAAAAAACATCGACCATTTTTTTTTTCTTTAAAGTTAAATCTTAGAAATCAAATTTAATCATATTAATTAATATTTCAACACGTTAAAAATATTAATCAATATTCAACATTTCATTATTATTAAAAAAAATTATAAAATGTAAGTTTTATATTTTTTATATAATAATTTCAATCTACAATAATCTAATAATTATAAACTTTAAAAAGTTTTAATAATTATTGATTATTTCCATTGTTATATCATATTATGAGTGGTAAAACAGGTGTTGATATGGGTGAATTCATCCCATATACTAGTTTTTATGAGGTATATAAAAAATTTCGGATGACTGGTAGAAGTAAGATAAACAAAATTGTAACCAATCAAGGATCTTCGTGAACTCTTTTCCAATATAAAAATTAGGCTTTTGAGTGCAAATTTATTCAATCCCGATGGGTTCAAAAATTGTACCTTATTCATAGATGGCCATGATAGTAAAATTAAATATTATAACCCTGACGTTGGTAGAAATACCCTTTATTCTCATAAATTCAAACGGCCAGGTGTTAGAACGCAAACAGTCAATGACGTAAATAATATGGTTATATGGGTTTCCAACAGTGAAAAATGTGCTATGGGTAATGACGGCAGTATGTTTATCAAAATGAATATGCATAAAAAAATGCATTTAGCGGATTGTTTAGCAGCAGACGGTGGATATACTTTGTTTATCCAAAAATTTAAGGAGAATAGTACCACTGATGGTTACGATTTTAGTGATAAAAATGTATGTTGTCCCCTTAGAAAAGATGCCGGCGTTAAATTAACTGTTGATGAAGAAAGCTATAATAAAAAATTTGGTGCGTTCAGTTCAGGTAATGAAACCATTTATTCTGGAAAAATGTATATACCACCCCTTTCCGGCCCGGATATATTTTTTTCAAAGAGCGATAGTATTGGGGGGAGGGGTGGGATATAACTAAATACCACCACAAAAAAAGGGGCGGGATACATGGCATTGACTGCTAAACCTTCGTTGTAATACTTTAACTTTGCTGTCAAAATAAAATTTTTACTCTCGGCTTTCGACAGCTAACATGTCTTTGGAATCTACGACAACGTTATTAGCCAATCCATTTTCTGAGTCGCGCTACCCCACTTCTGAAGTTATTTGCCAAGCACTAAACAACTGGGCGAGGGAGAACAACATAGTTTTAGTAAGAGATAAAAGTGAAAAGAATCGACGTGTTCACCTCATCTGTAAGTTTGGTAAAACCTGTCGCGTCAGAATCCAGAATCCAGACAACAGAATCAGAAATCGGTCTAGCTTCAAGCAACAGTGCACTTTTAAGATCAAACTCAACTATTCCACCAGAAGCAAAGAGTGGAAAATCATCAGACCAACGGAAATGGAAAGCCAACATAATCACGACCTATCGCTTGAGAGAATGCAGGTGATTCCCGAGGCAAAAAGGAGCCTATTGGACAAGGAGAGTATCAACGTTGCTCATAAAATGATGGCTTCTGGAAACAGCGTCCCTGAAATTCGAAAGACTTTGGGAGGACGAGATGGAGATTCGATCCTTAGCTACGACGATATAAGGAATTGGAGAGTTGAAAAAGCTCTGGGTTGTTTGAGGGTCCCACGTCTTTACTTGGTGGTGCCCGAGAACTGATCTCTTTGATGGAATCTAAGGGTTACCTTGTTTCCTTTAAGCAAATCTCCTGTTAAATCAAACAAAACTGAAGCGGAAAAGGTCATTAAAACCGAAGAAAGCAAAGGCAAGTGTTGAGAGTGTTTGTATAGACAGACGTGCAGTCTAATTCGAATTCGCAATTGATAGCTAATGTCGTTTCTTGTGTTGATGATTCAGCCGAAGTCATCGTAAAAAACCCGACCATTTACAGAGTGTCCAGTCGCATACCTGAAGATAGTTATACTGAGGTTATCGACGTAGAAGGGGATGGTAACTGTGGCTTCCGAGCTCTTGCTGTACAAATCTACAAGAAAGAAGAAGAATATATTAGAGTGAAAAAAATGATGAGGGATGTACTTTTGACTCATTACAAGACTTACGAAAAGTGCTTTCCCGATTACTATTACAACTTGGACAGATGCAAACGAATCATTTGTAGTGGTATTGAGCCGGTTTTGGGCAGTGACGTACTTGTCAAGCCTGAAAAAAATACTTACTACTCATGGTTTCTTGCTCCTGAGTGCGCTCAGGTTGCCGCTGATACTTTTGGTACACCCATAGCAGTGTACCCCGTCGGTGAGGATGAGGACCATTCGTCCATCTACTTCCCACATATACAGGAATCAACTTTTGATTAGGAGCCAGAGTACTTGGAGAAACATAATTTTCACTTGCACCAGAGTCAATTAATATTTGCACATCCTTATGAGGCACCGATCCAGAGTAAAGAGGTAGAGTAGTAGCCAGAGAATTGAGTTCATCCAAATGATTAAATTCTTCATTCAAAGTAGATGTAGGATAAATAATAGGTGATAATTCAACAGCTGAAGAGATACTGACGAACTGACTTGTTTGAGCAAGTTCAGGTTGTAATAAAGGATACTTATTATTTAAAGAGTCATCATGAGAGTAACAGGCATCAAAATCAATAAGTTCTTTATTATTATCACTATTATTATCACTACCACTACCACCACCTAGAGCAGATTGTTCAATGTGATAAATGCGGTAATAAACTTAAGAAAGAACTAAGTAAAATTAACAGGTCTGTAAAAAGATAATGTATTTATTTTCAATTAAAGAGAGTTCTTATATACTTTTCAATGGGTTGAAGGGACAGCTGAGTTATAATAGCTATTGTCTTTGTTTGAGATTTAATCTATGGCCTTATTATATTCAATGTCTCAGGTACCAATCTTACGATCTTATATCTAAGACGACCTGACATTTTCTAAATCATAATCAGACACATCCGGTTGATATATTCATCAATACTATCAGTGATTTAAAACTACTACTGCTATAACAACCTTCGGATATCGGCTAATACTATCTGCAGCTATTCAACAAGCTCTATTGACAGATATACATGAATTATGAATAAAAGAGATAATCATAGTTACCACTAATACTAGTATATATCACAATCCCAAGGTCTGATCGAAAGGTTCAACAGGACTTTAAATCAAGTATTAAGAAGAAGGTCCACTGACGAGAAGAAGGACTGGCATGCGTACGTTCCTGCTGTACAATTCAGCTATAATACTTTAAAGCAAGCAGCAACAATGCAGACTCCGTTCTATCTTTTGTATGGATACCAAGCTCGCACTCCATTTGACAATTACCAACGGCCACCTACCTCGGAGCTCGGCATTGAACAACTACTCAAACAACGCCTCACTGTACAGATACACACTTTGGGAGTAATCCGGATGCAATCATATGACCGAATTGTCAAAGCGCAAAAAACGCAAAGAGAAAGAATCGACAAGAAGTTGTTAAACCGAAAACGCGAACTTAAGCCAGGTTTTAAAGTGGGTGACACTGTTGAAATCTTCAACAATGGCAAGTTGCTGGACAGGTGGCTAGGTGTATATACTTGTCATGATCTCACACTCTATTATACCCCATTTCAATATATCACTTTAATTTGACTACGCAAACCTGGATAATCCATTGAGAATACATTCTAAAGTCATAATTGATTTATCCATCATTTTACCCAATAAAAGAATTATTTATAATGAGCAATTATTGCTGTAACATGAATGGTCCTTATAAAGTGCATGTAATCTTAAATAGTCTAAACCTTAATTTTGTTTCAATTTTTTTTCTTCGCGATCGCGGGTTAGTGTCATGCATCTGGAGATGGTGAAGTCCTCATTGAACTCATGCATATGATCTACCTTTAGATGTCATTACGGGTCTATGTAAATTTCAATAGGCAATTTTATTTTATTTTAGCAAAGTACTTTTATTAGTTACTTTTAATCTTTATATAAAGGGGCTTTTTTGTGGGACAAATATTTCTTTGAGACAAATTTTTTGACATCTTCAGCAACTTCTCTGCCGTTTTGGCATTGACTGTAAGCATCGATGTAATTAATAGCTCTTTGAAAGTATTTTCTAATTTTCGATGTATTTCCTGCATGGTCGAGGAAAGCATCAATGTTTTTTGAAGAGAGGCAAAGGTATAATCACATTTGAGCCGGGCTGAGGCACCTCCCCAATACATCTCTATCCAGTTGCACTCACAGTGATACTTGGGATAAAGCTCGAAAATATGACTGGAGGCTTCGACCACTTCACGCAACGCACTTTTCTGATTTTTGAAATCAGGGCAATTGTTTTCGAATTACGATCTCCAGGGACAGGTGAGTTGCAGTGAAGCTTCCATTCTTTACCATCAAGGTCACAAAGCCAGCGGTTTCGTTCTTGCAGAATTTTTTTGATCCCTTTAAAGTATCGAACTTCCTTCTTCTTGAACTTGTTCTTGGTAGTGTGGTGAGTTTCCTTTTTAACCTCGAAGAAAGTTTGCTGTAACTTTTGCCCGTTGGAAAGCTCAACCTCTGTATCTTTAAATTGATACTTTTCCGTTAATGGCCAAGGTTTGGGTTAAGTGTCATACGACTAGCAACCAGAGCATCAGAGGCAAAGGCATTGTGGTTAGAACTTCTCGGTCGAACAAAAAAACAGCCTGACATCCGGGATGCAGCTCTTCAAAGATGGGAATAGCATCGTTCTTCAACTGATTCAACATCTCAACAATAGTCCACCATCCTTCTCTGTGAGCACCTGCTTTGAATACCACCCTGGAGGATCTCCCATTTGATCGCATGGGCACTGAAACTCGATAATCATGATGGAAGCCCCAGCATCCTTTTTGCGAATATAGTTTTCGCCTTCCAAGAGCCACAAGTCGTTCTTACCATCATTGGCATAGAAAGTACTTTCATCATGAGTGACGAACACTATTTTTCTCTCTCCTTCTTTGAACACAGGCTCCACTACTTTCTCCATTTCATCACCTTCGTAAAACTCGGATCTTCTCATGTAATCCATCATTCTTTGCGACCAATCGTTTCTATAAAGAACATTGTCCTCTCTTTCGTGGCCATCAAAGTCAATCGTCTTTTTGTTCTTGCGATAGGAATAGCCCCATTCGTACATGTAGTTGGCAAAGGTTTTTTCATTTACGGAACCAGTAACACCCAATGTAAGGGGAATAACTTCATTGTCGATGAATTCCTTCAAGTACTTCAAAGAGCGCTCAGCTGGCTTCGTTTGTCTGATCTTTTCTAGCACTTTTGCCTTGACATCAGAGTCACTCAAAAAAAATTGTCTCTTAACATGAGCACCTTGATTATGCTTCGAGAGTTCACCTTGATCAAGATATTCTTTTGCCCATTGAATAATGGTCTTGGCACGATAAGCGCATGAGTTGTTTGGCCAATATAATTTAGCTGTTTCTTCTGCTGCTGTACCTTTGTTTATACCGTTTAGGCGATTGCTGAAATATGACTTTACCGAGGTGTATCTGACATAATCGTATGAATTGACCGTGCTACCTTCTCTCTGTTTGTTCATCTCTGGAGCAGTTTTTTGTAGGATGCTTTCATACGCGTTGTTGATATACATAAGCTCTTTTTTAGTATGAGGTTCTTTCTTTGATCCAACTTCTGCTTCTTCTTTTTTAGTTGAAGTATATCCGAAACTGAACAGTGTTTGCTTGGGATTAACCTTCTCAGCTTCTTTTCTTTTTTTCTGTACTTGGTTGTACGTGAATCTTTAGTATAAATACCACGAGAGCGCTTCCTGCTATCATTATCTTGAAGAGCACTGTTGATTGAAGGTTGTTCTTCATCATCAATAATGTTGATCTGTGCTGATAAAACTTCGCTCAAATCCTCCTCCTCTTGGGTTTTTTCAGTATTAAGACTGATAAACGCTCCTTTATCGGTTTTCTGAGCTTTCTTCTTGAGGCTATAATTGTTTACGGCTGGGTCTGGGCATAGTTTTGAGTGAGATAAGAATGTGTCAAAAGAAAATAACATCAATCATTTGGGGTTTATAATGATTTATTTATGGTTGTGCAGAGACAATAACAATAACAATAACAATAATTTCAGCCAATCAAATTGCTTCTTTCAGGTCTCCTGTCGGAGTGTTAAATATATCACAGATTTCCTCCTTGTTCCAATTCTTGACCTCCCCTACTGTAGCCTCAGCTAAAAATTTTAAATACCGATCATATTGGAAGAGTTTCAGAGCAAAACTTTTATAATTAAAATAACAAAAAAACTCTCAAGAAGTGTTAATAAACGTTATAAAAATAACATTTGAGAGTCGGAATCTCAAAATAATGATTTTTGGTCTATAAGTTTTGGAAAACTTGTTAAAAAACCGGCGTTTTAAATTTACATGCACTTTAAATGATACGATGTTGGTAAGAAAGGAACTAAAGATCCAATTCAACAATCGACATCATAAAACACCAATCATTAAAGTAAACTTGTCAATGTAAGTCATTCTACCAATGACAGGAAATACAAATTAGTAACCCCGACCGGTTAATCCTATTTTCTGGGATCTTCCAGAATAAGCTCTACTGATAATAAAACATCCGTTGTCTTGATGTAAACTTATAAAAGGATTGCCCTTAAGGCACCTTCTTAGAAATAATTATCTTTTTATTTTACTTGAAATAAAACACCTACACACAGTTTCAAAGTACTTTTACTTTCTCTCTTATTTTATTCACTTATTAAACGTCAAGACTTCACGATACTGTTGTTCGGGACCTCAAAAAAGGTAGTTACGTGATAAGGGGCATCAAGAAAAACGGCAAGATAGTAGAAAGGATAGTGCATGGCAACAAATTACAAAAGTACGTGGTACCCGACGTGGCCTGGCACTACTCGCCTGAATTGTATAAAAGGACAAGAATTCTGAGGGATGCTGCTCCAGATATAGTACAAAACTTCAATAATATGTCCTCTGCTAGTACCCCTGGTGAACTCTTGGAGGCCCTCTCAGACGAAACCACTGATTTCCAGATCGCAGGATTTGCCGTCCCTTCTGGTTTAGACATGGACGAAGTTGAACTTGCTGCTCTTTTTTCGCAAACCCCGAATGATTTTAAAAAGGACAATCTCGAATATGAGTTGAAGAATCTTTATGCTAATTTTAAGGTATCTGCTCGTGAACTTGTGGCAAGGAAGAGACAACATGCAGACATTATTAGAGAACTCTAGGTGATGTCCTCTTGAAGATACTTCATTTGCTTTTTAACCGGCCTGCCAATGCTGCTCAGTTATTGAGTTACAAACACCAACGAACTGAATACATCAACAATGCCCTTTGGGTCAAGACTCGTGGAGAAGGAAATCTATTGAAGCCTATAAAAGCGTATCTAAGAATGAAAGATAACTATGATGAAGAAACCAAGTTTAGAGCTTAAACTACTCAACGGCGGTAAACATGTTACACTAAGAAATTCAATTTCTTCATTTTATTTTAATTTTTTCATTTTTTCTAATTTTTTTCATTTTTCTAAATTTTTTCATTTTCTACAAATTTTATAAGTTTTTTTATAATTTTTTTATAAAATTATACTTTTTTTTAATTATATTTCATTTAACAACATCTATAACAAAAAACACTATAAATAGCAAGACAAATTATTTCAATAAACATATCAGTTTTTTCAAAGCTTAAACATTTTTCTCATAACATCTAACTAACAATTTCTCTGAATCTTATTATTACTCTTGATTTATCTTATACTCAATTGAAGTACATTTAACTTTAATTTACTCTTGAAGAATATTTAACCTAAAACTCCCTTGGAATACTCATCCTTCTTCTTACTCTTTTTATTATCTATTATTTCTTTTCAAAGTCGTTCTACTTTTAAAACAGGAACTGGTGCTCATTACTTTTTACCTTTACTTTTATACACACACTTCTACACTACGCCATATATAACAGTAGTAGGTTTATTTTTGTAGAGCGAGAGTAAAAGCAGAGCAGAGAGACAGTCCTTAAGAATAATTAGATGAACAAATATTTCCAAGAAGTAATGAGCACCACGTTATTTTTATATTAAATAAATTTTTAACACAAAGGTAACGAACCAACAAAGAGTAAAAAAGTAAAAGAAAGATAAAGGGAAAAAGAGTAAAAGAGATGTAGTACTTAATGAGAAGTACTAATAGAGAGTTCAAAGAGTAAAGTAAAAAGTAGAGACGACAAGGGATATTGTAGACCAAGCGGTGTTCATGCAGTTGCATTCATCAGAAATTAAAGTATTTCACATCTGAGTTCCTCGCGAAGAGCTATAAGAGCACGTTGACTGATTTGGTTGAATAGTTTGTTCAATCTTGGTTCATCCATTGAAAGCACATCACGCTCAACCATTGAGTTCTTTCAACAATAAATTAGTATAGTTACGCTCAAAATGAAGTAAATTACTAGCCAATGAGTCAAAAGCACGGTGAAGAGGTTGCGTAATGGACATGCCCTTTTTCAACATACTATGACCGCTTTTTCAGCTCTTTGGGGGTAGTAACACAGCCAAAATGTCTAACATTAGATGTGAAATTATTTCCAGCCCACTTGTTGTAATCACACACTTATAGATGCCTCACTAGAGCTCCATGGATATACGCGTAGCCACGCACATCCAGCCACATCTAGATCTACACAAGTTCCTGATTATAATTACTAAGCTTTCACACACACTTCAGTTCCCAAGTAAGGACTGTCTTGAAGACAATGACTAACAATAAGCACTTTTTGTGGCCAATTACAAATTGGCGATGACAGATAGATCACATTACCCACGTTATTGAAAGCACGGACACTCTGTATCACAGTGTCATCAATATTAAACACGCGCAAGCGTGGGATATGTTGATAAGAGTAATTTACATAACTGTAGATTTCAGTGAGTATATGTCTTACAAAAGATTTTCTGATATTACTAGGATGCATACCTTTGAAAGGCCTTCCAGAGAACGTCAAGAAGCTGATCCTCTTTACCAAGTCAGATCAACTATTGCTGCTTTCAATGATCATATGAGTGAAAGTATTGATCCATGTTGAAGTGTCTACGCAGGGCTAGACACACAAAATTAAAACAAATAGATGCTTAACGGCAATAGCAAAAAAATTAGTCGTTTATTAATTGTTATATTCAATCCATTTATACTAAAATCTAATCGATAACAAGAGTGACGGTTATGACAAGGTGATTCAATTGAACGCAGAGTTGACAGTATCTTTGTATTATAAAATGCACGTAGTTCTTGGTTTATACCTGAGCTACAATTCTAAGAAATAGAATTGTAAGTCACTTCCGAAGGAAAACCCGCTCTTTGAACAGATCGATGACTCACTTATTAGATATGAAACCTAGCGTTTGACATTACATTAGATTTAAGATAGCGAATTAGTATTTAAACACCCATGTTTTTCTAATAAAGAACCGCACCTTTGTCTGATTGTATTTCTACAGACCCATCCTTTTGTTAGATAAATCATTTTTTACACAATCGAAGCTCTGCTTCTTTAACTCACATCTTTATCAACAATGCCCCCAAGAGAAATAACAACTCTGTCGCTTCCTTTGAAGCCCCATCCTCAGTTTCCAGTCGTAACAACGTTACTAATACTGATGGCAGTAGAAACCACAATAACAATAATAATAACAATACCGCTGCTCCCAGCGATGATGATTTCAATAACATAAGTGCGATGGAAGGCATTGAAGAAACAATTCCAATGACCTCTCCTAACACCAACAGTCGTAAGACTATCAGTGAAGCTCAATTGCACACCATTACATCTCCAGAATTGGATGATTTTGATTACGATGCCGAAATCAAAAACCAAATTCGTAATACGAGAAATACTTTAAACCATTATAATATACAAGTTGCCACTAACTTGTTGACTGATGATGAACAATTTAGACATGCAATGTCAATTATCGAAGGTAACCAAATAACCTTGGCAAACCTTCTAAAAACAGAAGCCTTATTTGCTGAATCAAACAATATCATCACACAAAACCATCAAAACCCTATTGTCCAACAAAGTTCAAACTTTGAAAAGGAAAAATAATACATAATGCCAAAAAATCTACCTATCTTTCAATTCAAAAACCATAAATGTAAAAATGCATCTTTCACGTATATAACAAAATCGATGAATGCTTTGCCGATTTCGAAGCTGCGCTTCTATCCGTATCCCTCGATTTTGATGATCATTGGGAACGTCTTTTGACACCGCAAATATCGTTGGACATGCGTGAATGGATAAATGACTTCAAATCAAAGAATAGTAACAAAACTATCACTTACAAATTGATAAGAAGTTAAGTTTTATTGAAATAATATTTGGAAGCCTTTTTATATAAGTCAGCTTCTGGACTCGATCATTCACGTGACACTCACCTTTATCTCACATGAATGCCCGGCTAGGTCACATGATTAGTCCGGCTCGAACTAGCTACTACTATAGCTACTACTTGAACTTTGGGTTTACTAAACCACTATAAACGAGACCGACAACAATGACAAGTACGGTAGTTAAAGGTATGTTCAAATCGAAGCAGTTTCGGCCAAATTTCCAAAATTCCTAAATTCCAAAAATTAACAACAATAGACACGGTATTCCGTAACAGAAAGAAATCTTTTTATTAACTTTTTGTTATTTTCGTGTAACAAAATGACTGCTTTTGGAGAAATGATGTAACATTTCCTAATAAGTAGACAATAAAATAAGGTGAACTTTGACTTAATTTTCGTTATTAAGCGAAAGATTTTTAGCGTGCAAAAGTGATGTGATTTTTAGTGTGCAAAAGTGATGTAAGATGCTTGAGTTGATATACCTTTCTTTTCTTTTTAAAACATAAAACAAATGACCAAGAACAATCAAAATACAATGATTTCGTTACCTTCGACCCTAAGGAAGCTAAAGCTGATGGCAGAAAACGCCAAAAGTCAGAGGCAGAAAGTGAGGAAGAATCATCCTCTTCACCAGCTGTCATGAACCAAGCCAAGTCCCCAGCCAAGTCCCCTAAGCCAAGCCAAGTCCCCCAGGCGAACCGCCAGGCGAGTCTGCCTAGTCAAGCCAAGTTCCCCAGGCGAGCCGCCAGGCGAGTCTGCCTAGTCAAGTCAAGTCATCACGCGTCAAGTAAACCACGTCAAGTAGCCACGTCAAGTAACCCGCACCATGCACCCGTCTCAAGTACCCGCGTCAAGCACCCGCGTCTTGATGACGCTTGGTGACGTGTCCATGCCAAGAGGTTTCAGGATGCATATCCGAAACCACGGAGATAAGCTTTGCATGATTCTCCCAAAACTATATAAAGGAACCCTTTCCTCACCACTTCCCCCTTTCTTACTTCGTCGATTATATTATCTATACTCCTTGTAATAAACTTTATAATCTTCACCATATACTTATACGTGTCGTTATATTGCCTAGCCTAGTTCCTGACACCAGCTGTCAAAAACAGAAAAATTGAAAAGAAAACAGTGAAAAAAAGAGGCGTTTTTGACAACGCAAGACGGGTCGCCCTTCTGGAGGCATACGTAATGTACAGACCCGATGGTGTTCCATACAAAGAAAGAAGCAACTCGTGGATGAAAATCACTGAAAAAGTAAATTTAGTCGATGATGATACCGATGTTGCAAAACAAACGGCGCTGAACGAGTTCAAGAGACTCATGAGTGAATACGGGCCTGTTCTTGACAGAAAGGTACAGGAAATGGCTTCTGGTATCAACCGCTACAGTACCGAGGTTGAAGCAGCCGCCAGAAAGGCGTATGAAAAGGTAAAACTATATCCTTCAGTGCACAATTAGTTGAAAGCAAGTACTTACAAATGACGCCATCTAGTGGAAGGAGGATCTCGCGTCCAACAAGGAAGACAGGGATCAAAAATTACAAGAGATTGAAGAGAGGGAGGCAAGTGCCAAGGAATTGCAGAGAAAAGCAATGGAAGGAGCCCAGCATCATGCCAGAAAGAACAAGGGCAAGGAAAGAGAGGACGTCATTGCTACTCCTCCTCAAACGGATGAGACCAGTAGCGACGCTCTGGTCGAGACGCCATCTCCTCTTTGTACGCCTGCACCCATTATCCAACCAGGTACAAATGAACCGCCTCTTAAAGAGTCTCTAAAGAAGTCTCTTGAAAAGCGTGACATGCAGCACGAAGAGCTAGTGCAATGTCTCAAGCAAATATATGAGGGTATCATGATGGTACATGAGGAATTGAAACAAAAGAATTAGACTCACCTCATGTCAAATAATAAAAAAAGTTGTTGTTTTTTGTTTATTGTTGATCAGTGTTAGTGTCATGTTCATTTCTAGCTCTCATTAAACCTTGGACATATTCTTCAAAGGTAGGAGGGTCAATCTTGAACATGGATGTCACAGCAGATCCATTAATACAAGTGTGAAAGTTTTAGAAAAGAGTCGCAATGACATACTTTCGAGCTGGTGTTGTTTGACCGACTTTGTTGCCGTATCTCCATTTGCAAGAACTGAAGTACTGGGCCACCTTTCCGAATTCCATCTCAATTGCTACGCGTACCTTGGACATTGAGAGGTTTGTTTCCCTCTCAAACTGAGTGATTGAGGACTTGCTGTAAGGACAAATAAGACGTGAACTTGGAGTGTAACCTTCGTCACCGTAAATCGCGTACGTCTTGTTGGGAGAAATAGCCTCAAGCCTCTTGGTCAAAGTAGAACGGATGTCACTTCTGTTCAACATTTCCATATCATTTCGTCTACCAACATAAGGGCCACACAAGCTACTTGTCATTCCATCTGGAGTTGAAATGGCCTGGAATTTGTTGCAGTGCATATGATTCCAACCATTGTACATATTAATACTCCATATCACATAATCTTCGTGGAAAGGAGTAGTTGTACAAAAGCATAGCCATTGCAAAGCGACTCTCAACCTTTAATTGAGGGAAGCGAAGAGTAGGTTCCAGCTTTAACGCATCGCAAATACGTTCTATTTCGTCAAGCTTGAATCGAAACATCTGCTTGCATTGCTTTTCCGAAAGTCGTGACAATTCAAGTCGAACGTATCTTTTTCTTGTTTGTCTTCTGGGTACTGGTACTTCGTTTTCTCTTTCGTCTACAACCATTTGGTAATAAAGAGCATCATCAGTAATATCGTAAGTGTTCATTTTAAAAGTTTTTATTTGCGAAAGAAAGAGTATAAGCTAGTAAACTAGCATGGCTAACATTTTCATTATGTCATGTCAAGTAGACTATAATTACTATATTTGTAGTTACCATAGTAATTTCCTATGGTTACACTATTTTTTGTGC
This sequence comes from Mucor irregularis B50, assembly GCA_000587855.1. Taxonomy (NCBI): domain Eukaryota; kingdom Fungi; phylum Mucoromycota; class Mucoromycetes; order Mucorales; family Mucoraceae; genus Mucor; species Mucor irregularis. The sequence goes on from KK076435.1 coordinate 18,975, forward strand.
GACTGCTTTTTTAGTGCGAAATATCTTTTTATTATTGAATACCGTGCCTAATAGTACTGTGATTCTACTCTGATAATATATAATCCAAATAGGAAGACTGTAAAGACCTATTATATATATTAAAAGGCACCAAGAATATACACAATCAAGCTTTAGTCACTAGTTCGAGTTTTAGAAATAAAAGATGTGTTTATCACGAAAACAAGAGAAAAGTAAAGTTTAATTAATTAAAAGTAAGAATAATTGAATAAGTGAAAGACCTTCTTGAAAGGGAATGCATAATCTAAATGTAAATATATCGAGCTGTCAAACTTAATAATTTCAAGTCCGTGCTTCAACAGTAAAAATCATAACAATGGACGACTTCCAAAACTCATAATAAAAAAAAAAAATAAACCGGTGGTTTAATTGGCTTTAAAAATTTCAAACCTTAATTTTCTCATAATAAACTTTAAAATAAACCTTAAAATAAACTGTCGAAAAATATTTTTTACAGCCAAAATCTATTTTGGCCCCCCTCACCCAAAAATAAATTTCATAATAAATATTTTTCATGCCAAAAATTCAAATTTAGAGAAAAATAAAGGTTTATTCAATTCTTTGTGGTTTATACCTGAGATATGATTGTATTAATCAGAAATAGCAATCAACTCAGACGCACAACCAGGCATCTGTACAGACTGATGACTCACTTAAATAATATGAAACATAGCATATAATACTTCTTTAGATTTAAGATAGCGATTCAGTATATAAACACCCTTGTTTTTTAATAAAGAACCGCACCTTTTGTCTGATCTTATTTCACAACAGACCCTTTCATCACTTGATAAATCACCAATAATTCACTGTAATTTTCCACAAAGCGTCGATAGTAGTTGGTTGTTCCTAAGAGTGATTGGACTTCGGATAGATTGTTTGGGGCCTTCATTTCAAGTATTTTCTTCACATTACGATCACTGGGTAAAACGCCTTCACTAGTCATCACATGCCCAAGATATTCCACCTTTTTCTTGAAAAATTGACATTTTGATCGCTTCAACCTCAAATTTGCTGCCTTGCATACCTCAAATACCACCTTCAAATGTTCCAAGTGTTCTTCAGCCGAGCGAGAGAAAATAATCACATCATCAATAAAGCAAAATACAAATTTACCAATATACGGACTTAAAAGGTTACTCATCATTCCTTGATATGTGTCACTTGCAGTAGTTAATCCAAAAGGCATAGCCAACCATTCATATGTTCCATGTTTGCAGATAAAGCCAGTGTATTGGATACTATCTTTGTCCATCGGTATTTGCCAAAATCCATTTGCAGCGTCAAGACATGAAAGATATTTACTATTACCACCAAAACCATCTAATAGTTCATTAATATGAGGAAGAGGATAGTTCATTTTTTGCGTGTTGTCATTCAGTTGCTTAAAGTTAACCACTAGTCTTGGTTTTTCATTTCCCTTCTTTGGTACGAAAAATACTGGACTTGTCCACCTTCCTTTGGACGGCCTGATCACACCTTTCTCCAATAATTCATCCAGCTGTTCTTTCAGAAATTCATCTTCTTCCCAAGTCAAGCGATAAGGCTTTGTTCGCACTGTTTTCTTCTCATCCACCAAATCAATTTTGTGTGCATACTTTTCATCTACTCTCCCTAATCCAGAAATTTCCACAAAACAAATCTTGTAATTTTCTAATAAGGTTTCCAGCTTTGATTTAATGTCTTCATCACCCATCACAGAATTTTCGTCGTCACTCCGATCTTCAGCACTATCAAAGATTTCTTCTCATCATAATTTTTCAATTCTTCACCTTCAGCAACAGAAGTAGATTCACCATTAACATCAGATACTGTCGTATGTGAGGAATAACACACTATATAAATAAGAACATTACATAATGAGATTATGTAATGACAAGATGATAAATAATATCAATATAAAGAAAAAGAATAAACTATATATCGAATCTATAATAAAAAGTGTTGCAACAAAAACGTCAATTATAACAATGCTCTGACATATACAATTAGTATATATCATAACATTATACAATCAATTGACTTTAAGACATAATTATGACTCAGGAGATAACGGATGGAAAATAGTGATTCCATCATGAGCCTAGCTAACTCATGACGGATAATAGAACAGATCATTATTCTACACCTATCAAACTCAGCATAATATAAAAATACATTACATGATCAGATAGATATGTAATAGATATAATGTATGGACTCGTAGGATACATTATATCGCAACCAAGTATGCGGTAGACTATTAATACGTTACTTTCAGACTTGGATACAAAAGGTACCAAGATAATATAGGCTTGACACCTTTTGTTTAAACACTGTTCTTGTACAAAATGTACTAAAAACTGCAACATGAACTGATTATACATCTAGACAATGTTTCATATTAGAAACGGTGGGAAGATAAGGGTAAAGAAGAAACATTGTCACCAGATCCCATTATACAAGGGACTGGACTCAGTTGATTGGTATCAAACCACCTATTTGACACATCAACAGTCAACTGGGAAAAGATGGGTAATTGATTATAGATCCGATGCCTGAACACCCTAGCAATAAATGCGAGGTTGCAGGAACATATAAATAGTAGAATAGTTTTAGTGTAGTAGAAGTTCTTCAGTCTTATTTTATACTCGTCTCATCAACTTCCCCGTTGGTACGTTTGTTGTCGTACGTAAAAAAGGTATCCAAAAATCCTTAACCCCAAGCTATGAAGGTCCATTCGAAGTGGTTAGAAAAACAAAAAATGGTAATTACACGTTAAGAGACGAAATGGGTTTATTATTACCACGCGAACACACACCCTCAGAATTGAAAGGTGTAATATTCAGTTGGTGCATGTTTATTCCAAGAATTTACTGATAAAGAATCAAACACCAAAACAATCAAATACATTGGTTTTATGTCTAAAGCATTATCGAAAAGTCAAAGAAGCTATAGTGTAACAAAAAAGGAACTGTATGCTTTAACTTTTGGATTGACCAAATTTTATAAATTCTTGTACGGTAACAAACCATTCAATTGTTACACAGACCATAGAAGTCTCTCTTATTTATTTACCACCAAACACATATCCATGATGAATCCAAAATAATTGATAGGTTTCAAGAAGAAACACGAAAGAAGCTGATACCCTCAGATCGTCATTTACCCTTAAACTAATAGCAAAAATTTGCTTTTCCGTCAATTCCTGTTCCGTCAATTCCTTATTTCCCTTAGACCGTATAATAGTAACACCTTGAACAATGACATCCACACCAGACTTTGTTGGAACATGCACCGTTCTTTCCTTCATATTCAAATTAATTCCATATCTTGTTAACCATGGAGTACCCAGAATGAAAGTATCGTCTTCACAAGTATCACTAATAATTAAATGTTCAGGTCGCAACTTTGAGCCTATTCTTACTGGAACACTTGTAGTAATATCCGATACATTTCTTTCTTCACTCCCATATTTCTTCTTGCTATCAACACCACTTATTGCCAACGTGTCACCATTAGGTAGTAATTTGAGTTCCTTAGCCAAATGTCTTGAAATCACCGAACACGACGCACCGCTATCCATTATAGTTTCAATAATTTTTCCTTTTATGATTGTAGGTACCTTCAAAGAAGTTGATTTCCTAATTTCATTCAAATCGTAAGGATACTCATAATCAGTATCATCACTATCTTCATCATATGCAAATTCCGGATATTCTTCATCACTACTTCCTACGCTTGCTGTAGAAGTAAAATCTTCTGAAACTGAATCCTCTACAAATTCTTCATCTTCATACTCATCGTCATCTTCTTCATCAATTTCACCATCATAGTAATTGTTCTCAACCGCATTAATTTCCAATGGCTGTCTTGCATTTCCAGAGCCTGATACACCCACATTGATTGGAACACCCCTGCGCGCAACTGAATTATTCATTGGTTGTTTTTCCTTCTGTCTTCTTGATAACAAAGGTCTTGTTCTTGAGCTACTACCACCAATATTTGTATTATCAATACCACCACTGCCACGACCTTGATTACCAGAATCGCCTTGTACCACTTTCTTCTTTCCTGGCTTTCTCCCCATCAGGAATCTCAACCCATCACGTAAATCCCTTTGTGCCTCCTTGTCTCGTATGATATATTCTTTCGTGTTAGTGACTACTTGCATGTCTTCCATTTTCGACCATATGTCCTTGTGATGATTAATGTTGCTGTGCACTGGTATTTTTCTCGGCGGTGCTCGTAACCTTTTAGTTTTGATTTGTCTCCCATCATTTGCCACAATAGACATCTCATCGTCAATCTCCATATCCATGTTTTCTTCTTGTTGTTGTTGTTGTTGTCCTTGCTGTTGTTGATTTGCTGAAGATGACCTGTTAATTTTTCTTGCTGGCTGAACTCCACTATCATTACTTCCAACCGATCTTGTTCGTTTTTCTACTGCATAAATCTTGTGTGTTGTTTCATCCTTTATTTCATTATCCATCACTTTAATAAAATTGACAGTTGTATTCTTGCTGCTTGATGCTTCGTTGTAAATTTTTTTGTTGTTTTCATCATTTTCCAAATTTTTTTGTTGAGTATTTTGTGAATTATTTGTTGTTTTTGCTGTATTTTCTTCATTTTGCTGATTATTGATATTGTTATTGTTATATTGTTGCTGATTGTTGTGATTGGTATTATTTAAATTATTACTACTTTGGACAACAGGTACCAACCCATTTACTGTTGTCCCACCTCTTTTCCCATATTGTTACTATTACTAAAATTATTTTGTCCCTGCATCATATGTTTATTCGGACACTCAAAAGATTTGTGATTTTCCCCACCACAAGTAAAACATCTAATTGGGCCATTGTTGTTGTAACGATTACCACCGTTACCATTAACACCACCACCATAATTTTTTTGATAATACCCATTATTGCTATTACCCTGATAGCCACTATTTTTATATCTCACATCACTTTTCATCTCATCAACAGTAATTTTCAAAGAAGCCAAATTATCACATAAGTGTTGTAATGTCGTACTCAATAGTGAATTTTCATTTGTAATACTGTGTTGTGCAACGGCGTGATTATGATTGTTGCTAGCTGAATTGGATGGCGTGATTGTCTGATGCTGTGTAGTAGTTGAGCCTGCGATTGGTGTGATGACATTGTTGATATAAGCAGCTTCAACGATTCCATGTTTTTTATGTACCATTTCGATTCTTCTCGCTTCCATAGTTATTTCATCCCATTGTCTGAAAAGAATGTTATCCCTGTCCAACTCATATTGAATATCTTTTCTCAAAGCTTTATAAAATTTCCTGATGATCAACTCATTATCCTTATCAAGGCCCAAATTATTGCACAATCTTTCCATTTTTACTTTCACAGTATCCACTGTTTCACCATCACGCTGTTGCACACTGTCTAACTCATTCCACCACATCGTGTTTTGCAACTCTGTTGGTGCAAAATTATTTTTAAATTCGGATACAAATTGGGTCCATGTGACAATACTATCTTCTCGTGTACACCACCACTCCTCCGCTTTTCCACGAAAATTGCTTCCAACAATTGCCAACATAACATCATCTTCCATCCTCATAGCCTTCTTTAATCGTTCCATTTGGCGTACCCACAACAATGCTTTTTCGTCTCGCTTGTCACCAGTAAAAATCTCGGGTTTCCCCATCATTGCGCTTAGATTTTTATAGTTGTTATTTTCCATTTGCACCTCTAATTGACGCAAGGGTGCTTTCTCACTTTTGTTGTTCATATTTTTTGCGGTGCTTGTTGAAGAGCTAGACGACGATGATGATATTGAAGGTGCTGGTGTTCTATACTTGTTCTTGTTGTTGATATTATCCATAAAAAATTAAATAGTACTTCTCAAATTTTCGCAAAAATTCAATAATTCCAATCCAAATACTATTTCTTCCAAAAAACTAAAATGTTGCTAATCCACTTTCTGAATGCTGTATAAATTCCAATTATAATAATGTCCACTGATTAATGTCGCTCTCGTTCCAAAACAAAGAAAGTAATAATGTCCAACTACAAGTTCTGACTGCGAATAGAGATTCCACTGGTAAGCCTCACCAATAAATGTTACGTTAAAAAAGGTAACTTGAATAGATAGAAACAGACGAATTAATCGGATCCGAATGAGTAGAGTTGTTGAATAAGGTTGTTGTAGAAAATTAAGTGATAAGCTTAATGAAAGGTTCGATGTAAAATAAGGTATAAAATGTGTTTAATAAAATCCAATAAAAAGTTCAATAAAAGTTCAAAAGGTGTAAAAGGTCTGTGCTTCATTATTTCTAAAATCACAGTAATTTAAAGGTACATCATCTACTTCAAGTCCGGCAAATACTCAAAATATCACGTGAACGGCACGGGGTTCAGTTTCTTGTCCGGCTGGTTGTTGTTCGGTAATTTTGGGACGGACAGTTGATTCTCACCACGCGTAGCACAATTGTCGGTTTCGACATAGATTATGACCTTGAGTACGAAGTGAAGGTTAGCAAAATTAATAAGAATAAGCGCAAGCAATTTAGACCAATAACTCCGATGCGGGATAAGAAACGCAGATTAAGATTACAATTTATAGCTCAGACTATTATTAATAGTCTGGCTGCAAAACTACAAAAATAACCTCTCTTTACTTTATATTCTATTTTAAAATAAACATACACTTACACCTCTCAACTCATCTCGACCCATCTCGACTCATCTCGTACAACACCTTATTCTATTTGATCAGACCACTGCAAATAAAAACTCCTGACAATTTCCGGATAACGTCCGGGAAATGCAACATTAGACGGATAATTTTCCGGACCCGGGAAACGCGACGCGGTTGGTGTTTCCGGACAATTTCCTGACAACGCCCAATTTTCCGTTACCGACAACGTACCTGACAATGCAGTGTGTTCCGGTACCGACAACGTACCGACAACTGAGAATTGTCGGTGCCTGACAATGCACCCAACAACGTTACATTTTCCCGTTCCTGATAATTTTTCAGATAATCCTGCATTGTCCGTACGTTGTCCATACGTTGTCTGTACTTTCTTTGACTCATCATTGGCTTCTTCCCATCATCATAGGTGTTGCTATTGGCTTAATACATTCAAATACCATCGTTTTATTCGTTACTTTCTCACACGAAACAATATTTTATTGGATAGATATTCTTAATATTATTATACTATTGGATCAATATTCTCAATATTATCATCCTATTCGTCACTATTCTTCATTTTACAGCTTATTATTGGTCTTTAAAGTATTACGTGTTCTTTTCATATATTCTTTTATTGGTTTATAAATCATACTAATTACAGCTACCCCACGCCTAAATATCGCTAAAACCCAGGGTGGTAGTATTATACCATGCACACATTACCTTGACTACGCACTTCTTGGAAAGCGAACTTCTTTGATATTTTGATTCTTCTGTACCAAGCCATCATCAGTGTTCAAAGGGTACCAAATATCTATAAAAAAAAATTATTGAATTAATAATACTATTTTAAAAAGAATTTATTTTTTATAAGTTTTATTACTTACGATAAGAGCCTCATAACATTGTTTCCCTCTTCTAATACAGCAAAGGAAGTCTTTAGAGAAGAGCAGCTTGTTCTAAAATAAAAAGAAATAGTGATTAGT
>AZYI01000236.1:0-187171 GCA_000587855.1 Mucor irregularis B50
CCCCTGGTTCTTTTGTTGATGGTGACATCTATGGTTCTGTGTCGGTGGTGACTCTGTTTATTATATGTTGATGGTGGCTCTTACGAATCTATATTTGGCTTTTTGTTCTAGGCTCTTTATTTGACAACTTTGCTCCTCTGTGTGAAAGGTACTACTCAAAACTTGCTTCTGTCTCTTCTTCGGTGTACATGCTCTTGAGTTCCTAGCGTCAAGAAGCACATGCTTGAGAAGGTTGTCTTTTTCCTTTGCTGCAGACATGTTTTTCCCACTGGGTTTTTTTCTCAAGCATCAAAGGTTTTTTAATGACGCCGACTTGACTTGTGCCGCTTAGGGTGTTGACAACATTTGCAAAAGGAAGTATTTATCATCTCAAAAGTATTTTATCATTGAATTAATCTTACTTTTTCTCTAGTGTGTGCTTGATGGGTAACATGTCATATCAGGGGTGTATGGTGTGTCCTACTCGCGAGCCCTATCTTCTTGTACGCGAAATACACTGAACCCCGGCAGACCTCTTTTCTTTGGGTAACCAAAGAAAGGACGTATATCTTAAAGCGCTGTCTGGTGGACGTGGTTTCATATGTGTACAGGTTGATGAATCTGAAAAGTTTACTACAACGAAACATAAATTATCCGGGTTGGTTAACGCTCTCCCAACAGAAGACTGATGCCATTCAACTGGCTGAGTATGTATCACAAATAATCAGTCCGCCATTTGATTTTTAAAATAACCTTATTTTTCCTACAGTGTACCTGGATTACGAATTTTGCAAATTTGTCACGCTCGAAGAAGACTTGGTACCTTCAAGAAGTGCTTTGGAAGAGTTAGGTGTGCCGGAGATTGAACCTGGACCAACAGAAATGGAAATACCTCGTAAAACTCCGAAAAGAAGATTTAAGAAAGACGTTAAACGACCCTTTGTAAAACATAGTCACAGAAATTTTAGCTGAGAAAGCCAAAAACGCCTAAAGCAAGACCAAAGAAAAAGACTAAGTTGTTAGTTCTTAAAGACATCCACCAAGGCTAAATTAGATGCAAACTTACTATATATTACTTTTATTACTTCATTATCATAAGTTGCATCTATAAACTAAATTAGATCAGTACATTAGAAAATAGTATAAATATCCCTCAATTGTATTAATAAAATGATCATTATCTGTCTACTGTTAATTAAAAAGTCTATTATATTTCTTTAAGTCTTTTGCATACTTCGTATCAAAAGGCTTCTTTACACTTATATACGTTTACACTCTTATATCACGTGATAGGCGGATTCAAGCACTGGATAGCTTTTGACTGAAAGAATCCCTGGGACCTCACACTTGACAAATTCATGGGGGGCAATTGAACAGCAAGCAGGCCCTGCTAGTTCAATATATATATTTTTCATTTTCTTTTTATAAAATAAATGTTAATTACCCTAGATAAATCTAGAGTAAAGAGTAACAAAAAATTTGGGTAATCTTCCTTAGTTTCCCGCATCCACGGAAATCTTTAGTAAAAGGCGAAAGATTTATCCGATATGAAAACGAGAAAGAAGTACAAAGAAAAGAAAATCATTTCACCATTTTTCGTGCCTTTTTATACTTTTTCCAGTCCCAAAAATTTTTGTAAATTTTACAAGTCATATTCAAGAAGAAGTCAGTCACTTTATAGCGGAGCTGCTAATTTTATTTTGGACAAAATACAATTTGGTAAGCGTTTGCTTTGCAACCGTACACGCTTGTAGCATCATCGAAAGCATAGCTGTAAGAGTTGGGACAAGCATTTTTGACCGTACTTGCATAGTGATTGGTGGTACATGTGTCTGCCGTGCTGTGACTTCCAGTACAGCAAAACTCGTCTGTTTGATATTTCGAACAAGCGCTATTACACGCGACAAACTTTCCTTGAGCGTCTACTGCTTGCAAGTCTTTAGGGCATTTGGGTAAATTGGTGCATTCTGATATTCTACAATGCTTAGGGTCGAGTTTAACAAGAGAGTCTAGCCCATTGATCATCTGAGGTTCTATTTGCATAGGTAGATTATACCCATCCACCAGAGAGACGTCATAGTAGTCTATATCTTTATTGCTACTAAGTTTGAATTCAGCCAACGAGGCAGGGTTACTCGCACCAGCAATATCACAATCATGTACTTTGCAGTCTTCTCTTGCCCACACCCTACCGGCCCAATTTGAAGCAACAGGCAATGTGTGTGATTTACCAGCTTCTATTTGAATGATTGTACCTCTCGCCACATCATTTGTCTGATATCCTACTTCAAGTTTTTTATCACAGCTGTTAAGGATAATGATTTGCTTCTTGTCATTAGCGGGCGCAGCGAGTACCACAGCAGAGGATATTAACAATAATAAAGATTTTAGTGTCATTATGTCGTTCGTTATTGGAAGAAGTAAAAAGACATACACAACATATTCAACATCAAATATATATAAAATATTTTCTTTGACCCCTATCTTTGCTAATACTGAGAAGATTCACGATATTGGAAGACCCCTTAATCATATTTCACTTGTTGAATGCGTAATTAAATTTTATTGATTTGTAGTAGCAGCAGTGGTACCATTGGCATTTGTAGTATTACTATCGTCATCAATGGCCATACTTGTTTCGTCAATAATTAATTTTTGAGATCTCTTCAAAGTTTCTATTTCAGCTTGTACGTGGTCTTCGGTGATTGTATCGTTGACCTTGAAGTCAAGCAAAGCGGGTTGTGATGATTTTGATTGTTCTTCTGTGGATGTAGGGGATGTGGGCTCATCTTCATCTTGTTTTGCTCTTTCACGCATATCTCTGTACACTTCTTTTTTTGACGCATATACTTGACGTACCAGTGGTGGATGATTTTTATACAAGAGTCGTGTTGATTGTAGTAAAGCACCGTTGGCCATATCAAATCGGATCTGTGAAGTATCAAGGGAATCATCCAAGTCCTCGAGAGATTGATTAATCACATCGATAGGCGAGGGAAGGTGGGGTCGGTTACTACATTCAAAAGAGGAACATCAAAGTTTAGTACATGATTTTTGACAGTGTCAGAGCCTTTGGCAAACAACTTACGACATGAAATCGGATAATGGTTCTTTTGCAGTTTTGTATATTTCTGATGCAGCAAAGTTTCCTCGGGGATGACGAGCCCTTTTGTGTGGAGCACTCAATTTGAATTTCTTGATGTTCCAACTCTTCTCCAAATCAGCCATACTAATGGCTGGTTTTTCGAATGGAGGGCATCCAGAAGCCTTCCAAAGAATCTATACAAAATCAATTTTTCATATATTAAATATTGCCATCTCTATTTGGAGCATTCTTTGTTAATTAAGTTTACCCAATGACGCTCGTTTGCTATGATGGTCAGGATGATATCAGTGAACAAATTACCATGAGGTTTCGTTGCCCTTAAGAATGAAGTCATGATATCTCTCTTTTTTTTAATCCAGGCCATTTGATCTTCAGTCAGTGTAGCATTGGGTTGGATCATTGTTTGTTTAGTGGTACCACGGGCACTTAATAATGCTGCAGTTCTCTCTTTTTCCTCTGGAGAAAAGCCATTCAAGTATTGGAAGATAATCAAATATTGTACAATCACATTTCTTCTGAATCTGCAGTCCTCCATCTAGTTTGGCTGATTAGCAATTGGTCTTCCTATATCCCTTCCCATCATTCCCAGTGCTTACCTCTAAATCTAATAGTTTTCTGCTACTTAATAATCTGGGGAATTGGAAATCTCTGTTAATTTCAGCTAATAATTCGGCTGCTGGTGTAGGATCTTCTTCCATAGCAGTGTCGGCTCTTTGTCGTTTCAAACCAATCAATTCACTCTTACGAGCACCCAAAACTTCAGCCTCTTTCTCGGTAATCACTTGGAATTTCGATGCGATCAAATCAGTTCCCTTTTGAAATTGATCAAAATTATCTCCAGTAAAGATAGAAGGTGGATTAGCAAAGAACACACGAGTAGCCCAGAATGTTTTGTAAAAGGACTTTTGCTCCTCTATCATGCGAATGGATGATTAGTCTTTTGTTCAACGCTCAATTTATGTATATATTTGTACCTGTTAAGCTTGGGTCGCTATCTACTTCTTCATTGTTATCATAGGCAACCATATCATTGTTAAAGTCACCTCTCAAGTTGACACCCGATCGTTCTCCAAGAGGAAAGGTATTTGCGAGAAACATGAGAATACGGCCACAGAATACAGTGTTGATTTCTTTAGATAATCGACGAAGTAATTCATTACACATTCTCAAAAGAACGAGACCTTTTCCTCTACCAGGCACCAAATCCTATCAGCAGAAACATCTTGAATATACAAAGCGATAGTCAGCAAATCCCCAATCTACGTACCACAGTGATTCTAGCTTTACGTTTTTCTACAAAACTAAAGAGCTTCTCGCAGCCCATGGTTGTATGTACATCTAATAATTCTTCAATCAAAGTCAAAGGAATGACATTATCCAAATAATCAACGCCTTTTCGTTTTTAATAAAGTGTAAGTTTTCCATTGACTGGATTCTTTTCGTTCTTGTTCTTCAATTATTACCAGGTTCGGAGCAGTGCAATACGATATCGAGGCAGTCTACTGTTTGGTTAAATCGTTCTTGAGATTCGGTACTGTCCTTCTAAAGTAAGCAGATAATGTTAGATCAAGTACAGATCGAGAGAGTGGAAATACGTACTGCAATCTTTAAAAGCGTTCTACGAAACACTACTTCTGTAGCATTTTTACGCCAATCGGGTCTGCCTTGAACAGTAACAATGTTGAGCGTGTTGTCTTTTCCACATAAGGGTGTAATGTGTTTGGCCACAACATCTTCAATGACTGTTGCGGGTACTTCTGCATCTTCAAAAGTATCTCGATGACTGGCTGTAGCTTCAAGGCAACTTTGAATGGCCTTTTCTAAATGCTCACGAAAAATGAGAAATTGTGACATGGTTAATTGAAGTTACAACTGTCCAAGAAAATATAAAAAGTGAGAAAGAGTTGTCGCGTATTATTCACAAAATTGATCAAAAAACTGCAGTTGTAAAGTGACTTGGTTATTACTTTTCTCCTCGACTTTACTGTTACAGTTCCTTCAATGAACCCAGAAGACTACAAGCAGATCTTAAAAGTAATATATGGCCATATTTAAGCGATTCGAGTATATTAAGTCTTTTTGTATTTTTATTGCATTCAACAGAATATTCACATTGATCCTCTTTGCGATTTAAAAGTTGGTTATACTGATGTTTATGGTGTTATCAAAAAGAGCTTTGACATGAAACAGAGTACCAAAGGAGATATGGGTATATCATAGTTTGATAAAAAAAAGTCGTAGGGGTGCTGTATCGTTTTAACATGACCTCTTTTAATGTAATGCATAGATTGGAAAGTCACTCTCTACGTCGCTGATCCCACCTATGGTGGCGTGAATATCACCATTTTATTGTTTCACAAAGATAGACAGACGCTCATCAAATTCAAAGAGAATGCAATCATCTTGCTAAAAGGCGTGGCTGTGAAAGAATTCAACAATAAAATGCAAGTTATCGTCAGCTCCCAAAAAAAAGTAGCACTTTTCTCGCCAGGATCAGATCAACCAGAGACAATCAGTTTCCAAGACTGTTCACTGGACGAGGATGATCATACTATAGTTCGATATTTGCATAAATGGAATATTCATTCAATCAAAGCGGGCTCATCACATGCGCTGCCAAAGACTGGACGTCAATACGTGGAAGTAAAAGATTTGGAGGAGGATAGAAATCGTTACGTGGACTTTGTTGGCCAAGTCGTTGATCTTCGTCAAGTAGGAGAGAAGCAATTGGAGTTAACAGTAACAGATTACACAGAGAACCCTCATCCAGCTGCGTATCTCGAAGAGCGAGACAATCTACAAATTGGAGCAAGCTTTTTGATTCTGTGTGGACTTTGGGACGAAAATGCCGAGAATTGCCCTGAACTAAAGCCAGGCGACTACGTTTCTCTTACAAACTGTAAAAAGAAAATCAAAAATCCGCTCGAACTCAATATCCATGGAGATTCAGAAAATAAGCAAAGAGTAATGAAGCTTGAGGCTGATGATGCTCGACTTGAAAAAGTCATTATGCGACAAATGAACCACAGCAACAACGTTCCTAGAAAGAAGAGATTTGCAGAAAGCTTCCAAAGCTATGATCTCGAAACAAGTAAGGACTTTTGTCTATTTTTATGATCTGTCAAGCGTTTTTAACAAAAACATACTCTTTCTAGACTTATTGACTGAATTTGACAAAGCGACTGATATCACCACCATACTAAATGAACGAGCTCCCAGCAAACGTTATAAAATCCTAGCATACGTGAAAGACTACAAGCCAAAAAATATTAAGGACTGGATTATTGGATGGTGCTCTAATTGTCATAAATCGTAAGCTTCATATTCACCGCTACATCTATCTATTCCTGACTAATGATATTCATTCCAACAGAAATGCCGCCGGACGTCGTTGCGAAAAATGCCAACAACCAACAGAATACTCATACAAATTTTCTTTGCTTGTGAATGATGGTTCTGGCGCAGAACTGATACTCTATGGCTTTGGTGACGAAGCCCTGAAATTATTCCCTTCGTTCACCCCCGAACAGTAAGTAGATTTGCCCTTGAACAATTTACTTGCGTTGTCTGATTAACCGGTTTAATAGGGTTGTTAAGAATGACAATTTGTTTAAAATATTTGAAAAAATCATAAATCTTGCCTGTAATGAAGAGCAGCAGCATTTTGAGATGGCTCTGGAAACCTACCTTGTCGAGGGCCAAAATTTTTTTAATTATCAAATTGTGGAGACACAATTCGTTCTCCACGAATAAATTATTGTTAATATGTGTATGTGCATCTGGAATAATAATCAACTTCGTATGAATAGACGTTGCAAATGATGCATTTATTATACATGTCATAGAGCCGTCTTTAATAACATATTTGAAAAATTTTAAAGTACTTAAATTAAAGGGACGCTGATCTCGGTATTGCCAAATCTATACTGGCCCTAGAAGATACATAGCCTTCTACATTCACAGCTTCAATCACTATCTTTGGTAAGTTTGCTTTAGCCACGTCCAATCCTGAAATACGGAACTGATCGCAGAAGGCAGTTCCCAAAAACATGGAGTTAGAGGTATCTTCACCGTCTTGGTACAGAACATTATAATAATCAATCTTCTCCCACTCGTTTACAGCCGATACAGTACTTGTCCAATGTAGTGTTCCGTAAAACCTATTCTTGTCTTCTTCCTTATTACCATTTGAAGAGCTACTTTTTATACTGAACCATTTTTCGTCTTTCCAATAGATATCTTTAATCGTGATCAAAGGCTCACTGTGAACACCTTGTACTGTTGGTATAATGCTAAGGTAACCTAGACTGGCAATAACATGGTTCCCCATTCCCACCAAAGACGCTGTATCGACGGTAACGCTCACTTCTACCCGTGTAATATGCAAAACATCTCCTTCAGGAACAGCGGGTATATCAATTGTTTTAGTGATCCATTCATTATCGCCGCTAACCTCTTCTGTGGTACGAAGCAAAAAGCACCGGCTTTCCAAAGTATTCTCAGTGGTGACCGTGGCGCGAAGCCCATCGTCGTGCTCAAAGAGAGCGTTCTCCACAGGTTTCCACACATTGAACGACTCAGTTGGATCGTCAGCATTGAGAGAAAAGTGACACGAAACAGTAAGTTTGACATCCTTTGTTAATAGCGTACGATATATGTATCGCAAGGAGCATCCCTTGCTGGCATCCAAAGAGAGATGATAAAGTGGAATAGTGATTTCCGATTCAGCATCGCGAGATTCCCTATGACCCAAACGTTGACCCTTAATGATGAAAGATGTGCCACCCAAAAATGCGCCGTGATCACCATCGAGAGAACAGGTAATTTTGACATTTTGATCAGCTGGGTAGAGCACCGGAGTTCTGTAATTCAGATTAGGAAGCACAGATTGATGAGACAGGTGCGACCAAGGTTGACATAAAAGTTTCTACTCTTTGGAGTTAGTCATCTTACGAGAGGAAAAAAACAATACTTCAATTCCGCACATACCTTTCCTCTGTAATAAAACCGATTACCAAAACCTCTGTCAAACGTTGTAACAAGCCAATTTGTACCAGGAACGGGATAGGATTCCTTTGCATCGCATATACCTTTTTTATATCCATGTAGTAGCTCATCTTCGCTAAAAGTAAATCAAATCAATTGGCTCGCTCATGCAATGCATTCTGACGTGTTCTATCTACCTATCACTGCTCTCCTCTCCACCGTCCTTGTCTGCCATTTTCGGAGATGGTGGGGGATACTCCGAGTACTCGCCCCCACACCAGAATAATCGATCCATTTTTTCGAATTCAGCATTATCGAAATGCTCGTACGTCCATGCCATTCCAAATAATGCAGAAGAGGTCATTGCAGCACTTGCTCTTTTCACACCCTTGTACGATTTGAATCCACCTCCGCCATACGTATGTCTACCCCACACGTCTGTGCCAAAGTAGATATCTAGACCTGATCTTCCAATGTTCTCCGCAATGTGTCGCGACATTTCAGGATACTCTTTTTTCCACCAATAATTTAAAAAGATACCGTCTGAATTCTTGAAAAAAAGCTCGTTTTTCCAATTGAGGTTATTTTGCCAGTCTATTTCGCCGTCGTTCGTCATACTATCGTACCAAATCACTTGAGATCCAGGAATCTCAGTGTGCATTTTCTCTTTGAAATAGTGAAGAAACCTATTATACACCAATTGATGAGTTATATAGTATGAATTTAATATAAGTAAGATTGTTATTTTACTTTGCAAGTTCCTCCGCTTTCGTTTTTGGGCTTGTGGGAAAAGGGAAAAATTCGCATTCTATGTTGATCAACCAGCCATCAAATCCGTAGTGTTTGGCAATTGCAACTACATATATGAAATCCATTTTTTTGGGTAAGCTGAGTAAAAATACCAGACTTGACACATTGAAATTGTACCTAATTTATCTGCATAATAAGGACTCCACAGTCGTAGCGGGTCGCTGTCACCTGTATCATATATGGGTGGTCCCTGAAGCAATGCCTCCATTTCGTGCATTTGACTGTTACCCTCTACTAAAAACGTGCCCAAACACTTGACACCGTTTCTATGACAGGCGTTGGTCCAATTGACAGGTGGAATAGATACTCGTTCATGAGAAAAGCTGACAAAAAGGCACAGTCTAGTTAGAACTCAAGCACGCACAGAAAAAAAAAAATTATGATGCACACATACTAAACAAAAGTATCCGTCAAGTGCCAATATTGAACGTTGTAGATACGATTGAAATTATTTCCCTGAACAAGTTTATCTTCTTTGTAACCTCCTGCCATATCGTGCGTCAGCAGTAGTCGAGGTTTCAGGGCATTTTTCACACGAGGCTGTAACGCCACACTTGATATGTTGTACTTTTCGTCCAACTTTGGAGTCCAATCTCTCAACTCATTCATAGATTTGAGTGCAAAGGAAATGGGTATTAACTTGTCGTCATTTTGTAACTGAAGTGAAGGCATTGAAAAGTAGAAAAGTGGGAAATATCAAAAAAGTAGAGAAAAGGGCGAGAAAATAAACAACACTAGGAAACTTTAATTTCACACTTGGCAAACAATGGGGTCGAGTCCAGTGGTCTTGTAACGCTGTATCGAATCATATTAAAGAAAAAGACGTCATTATCGGAAGCAAGCTTTCCTCGATTTACAACCCTTTTTCTTGTTTTTTCTTAACATCTAAACCAATATTTGAGTGTAATCGTGGCAAATATTGAAACTGGAAGTGGAATATCTGTAATACTTTGCAGGAAGTTCAATGCCAATAACGAGGAGGTGAGCGGGAATTGAATGAAGAGCATTGCAATTGGCCAACTTTTCCCCCCGAAGCGAGAATTGCTGTGAACGGCAAAGGATACAAGCAAATGAAGCATTCGCAAACAGTGGATCGTCCTCTTTTTCCAGACAAAGGTATAGATCATATATAATGAGTGCACATCAACTAGTTATTCTCCTCAAGTCATTGATGAGCGAATGGATGGATAAATAGATGGATGGATGGATGACTATAGTCAAGATAATTTCGAATGTGGAATTTTTATGTGGAGAATGACAGTACCCGAGATTCAGCATTTAATCAATGTCGACATGGAATGACTTGTTGAGATAATTATTGATGTTGCTTTAATTGACAACACAACAGCAGCAGAATCTAACGTAGGTTGTTATTTTCGTTATAGTCTTTCAGTCATGGGTGCCTACAAGTATCTCGAGGAGCTCGCCAGAAAGAAGCAATCTGATGTCTCTCGTTTCTTGCTTCGTGTTAGATGTTGGGAGTTCAGACAATTGAACGTCATTCACCGTGCCTCTCGTCCTTCTCGTCCCGATAAGGCTCGTCGTTTGGGTTACAAGGCCAAGCAAGGTTTCGTCATCTACCGTATCCGCGTTCGTCGTGGTGGTCGTAAGAGACCTGTTCCCAAGGGTGCTACCTATGGTAAGCCCGTTAACGAAGGTGTTTCTCAACTCAAGTATCAACGTTCTCTCCGTTCCACCGCCGAGGAACGTATCGGTCGCAAGTGTGCTAACCTCCGTGTTTTGAACTCTTACTGGGTCAACCAAGATGCTACCTACAAGTACTTCGAAGTTATCCTCGTCGATCCCTCTCACAAGGCCATCCGTCGTGATGCCCACATCAACTGGATCGCTAACCCCGTTCACAAGCGTCGTGAAGCTCGTGGTCTTACTGCCATCGGTCGTAAGTCTCGTGGTCACGGTAAGGGTCACCGTTTCAACAACACCAAGGGTTCCGGTCGTCGTGCCACCTGGAAGCGTCGCAACACCCTCTCTCTCCGTCGTTACCGTTAAAGAGTTATTATCTGAGAAGCTCTTTCTTGGGAAACTCTTTTATAGTACTCGCTTTTTGTGTTTTAAATTATTTTAATACAATCTGTTTTACTTATTATATCAACTGTATATATTTATTAAGTGGTAGTATGTATGTATGTATGTAAAAGAAGGGGGGAAAGTCTATATATGTATATATATGTCTGTGTGTATGTTCTACAAGAGGTATTGTTTTGTTAATGAGATCCACAACCCTCATCCATTTCTTGCTCTTCCTTCTTAGTTAATCTAGACATGGCAGCTTGAGCCATACGCTGTCTTCTGGCTTCAGGAGTATTCGATGTGATATCAATAGTCGTAGATTTGGAAGAACCAGCACCTAAACGATATGCACCCGATTCATAAGTGACATCGTTTTCCATATCTTCATCGTCGTCGTCGTCCTGAGGAGTGTAAAAGTCACCATTGCCTAATGTTTTAGCACCATGAGCTGTCCAATCCAAATTAACGACATCCTTGTTCAATTGTCGATTTAAAGCATGAAAGTTATCATCGTGATCTCCCCACACATTATGCGTCAGTTCATGAAGAAGAACTTTTCTAATAGAGTCGTAATGTCTAAATCCCGAAAGATCATCGGTTCTTAGTCGAATGGCAATTAATTGACCTGCATTACGGTTATATCCTAGAATGGAAGCCTCGAATGGCGTAAGCTCAATTAACTCTCCAACGGACCACTTCCTCGCAGCCATAATAGCACGGACCTAAGTAAAGTTTTCACGTTTAGTATCGACAAATTAAATTGAAACATCAAGTACTTACACCTCGATCGTCTCGTAACTTCTCCAATAAGCGTTGAGCCTTTTCGGGATTAGGAAACTCAGGGATGACCGAGATCTTGTGAAATGTATAATTGGCGTTAGGATCAGGTCCACGTTGTTGTTTTTGCTGCTTCTTTTTCAATCGAATAGTGGGAGCCAATCGTCGCTGTTCCTCCATTTTTTTATCGAGATCGGCTACTTTTTCGATTTGTGTTGGTAGACTGCCCATGAGCATCATTTTGCTACCATTTTGTAACGAGAGCTCGCTTAAGCTTGTATCGAGATCTTTTAATATTTTGCCTTTCCATAACAGTTTTTGGCTGTCTATTGGTAATTGCGTTTCTTTCTCGAGATGCTTTTTCACATCCAAGACTGTGGCATCCAAGCTCCACTGGTTGAAAAGTACAGTAGTTGCTTTGAAACTAACTTTAAAATCAATAAGACTGGACATAATGTGTAATTAAATATTAAAGGGTATAGGCAAATATAAAATGGAAAAAGGACACGTATTTATAGTGAAAAGGAACAATGCAGGAAATTAGTAATGCGTAGTACTCTTCTGGTTCCTTCCACCCGGTTAAAATATTACACCGAAAATCATCCTCTCACCTGACTGCCACTCATCGTTGAATAATTGTGCTGAAACAAGTATTGCAGGAATATCACTTCCTTTAGCTTAAAAATGATTTCAACTTGCAAACTGAACGATGACTGTCTACAATTAGTCTTTGAAGCTTGCAATGGGTGTCCGTGGACATTATACGCGATCAGTCAAGTATGCCGTCAATGGTATGCCGTGTCTTTTCGTCCTTCAGTCGTAAGTTTTAGCACTTTCGAACAGGCAGAGAACCACAGTGTTAATAAGTTTTATATGTAGTGGCATAAGCTGACCATCAATAAACCAAGTGCTCACGCAGCATACACCCGATTTTTATCTTCAAAACACTACGCTGAGCGTTTAAAGCACGTCAGGACACTATTCATATCAAAACCAATCGAAAGTAGACACACTCATCTGCCCTCCTTGCCGTTCACGTTGTTACCAAATATCACTCGCATGTATACGTTCAACCTTTGCTTGGCCGAGATTGAATTTTTATCGCGACAAGTACAAGAGATCAAAGCACAACTTTGCATTTTAGTGTGCGATCATATCGAAACTTGGTGTGACATGAAGAATTTTAGTCTACGCATGGTAGAAAACCTTGCGCAACTTACGTGCGTCGAGTTTGAATTTGCGCAAAATGGGCGCTCTGGGTTTGCATCGATGCACAGTAGATCCTACTGGTATGAAAGCCCACCGAATAAACTGACAGAGTTCGTGGTGACTAGCATTCACGACGAAGAAGTGGACGAGCAGCTTGGTCTGATTCATCAATTGGAGCATATGGAGAACGATCGAGAGGAGTTATACCTTGAACGTGATATAGAACAAGCAAATAGAAGAAGGGCATTAGTGCTTCGAGCATGGAGACACAATAACGCTGAATTATTGTGCAAATACCAGTTTTTTTATAGTTTGAAAAACCTGAATCGCTTCGAATTTGGGTTTTGTCACGCTTGGACCGCGCACATGTGGAGAGGGTGCTTCAAAAATATCATCGATGCAAGCCCCCGTTTAACACACTTGGGTTTACACGGTTGGAACCAGCTGGGAAAGTTGGTAAAGACAGGTATTCGAAGCACCACAATTCAACCTTTTCGGGTAGAAGCAGAGGAAGCTATTGCTGAATGCTTTGAGTCATTGCATGATTTAAAGAGCCTAAAGCTGGTTGATTAGTGTGTCGGACCGGGACTACTACGAGGAGTTCACGCAGTAGCCCATTCCATACAACATTTGGAAATTATATTCACTAAATATTTTGTAAAGTAGAAGAAGGGCATTAGTGCTTCGAGCATGGAGACACAATAACGCTGAATTATTGTGCAAATACCAGGTTTTTTTATAGTTTGAAAAACCTGAATCGCTTCGAATTTGGGTTTTGTCACGCTTGGACCGCGCACATGTGGAGAGGGTGCTTCAAAAATATCATCGATGCAAGCCCCCGTTTAACACACTTGGGTTTACACGGTTGGAACCAGCTGGGAAAGTTGGTAAAGACAGGTATTCGAAGCACCACAATTCAACCTTTTCGGGTAGAAGCAGAGGAAGCTATTGCTGAATGCTTTGAGTCATTGCATGATTTAAAGAGCCTAAAGCTGGTTGATTTTAGTGTCGGACCGGGACTACTACGAGGAGTTCACGCAGTAGCCCATTCCATACAACATTTGGAAATTATATTCACTAAATATTTTGTAAAGTATATCGTCGAACCAGAAGATGAATGGCTACTTTTTGGGCCAATGAAAGAATTTATCCTGGCTGCTTTCGCTTCTGCAAGTAGTAGCACTCAAAGAACTCTCACAATTCATCTTCAGCGGGACTTGCTCGATAAATTAAACCACAGTGCAATGTTCGCTGATGAACCGTTACTACCTTCTATCCAAACAACCTTAAAAGACAAGAATGTAGAGGTTGAACTTTTAGAATACACTTTAGAATAACGAAATCCACAATAAATATAGTATGTGCATGTCTCAGTTGCCTGATTTGTTTAATTTGACGGCTGAAACTTTTTTTTTTTCATCATACACCCAAGCGTGTGTTATCTAAGCTATATCTCTTTCACTATTATCATTATTCATCAATTGCAAAATAATTGGAATGTCTTCAATACCTCAATTACCTAATGAGATATTTGCTCAGATTTTGGCTTCGATATCATTTCATGATCAAAAAACATGCTTGACCGTTTCTCGTACTTGGTATATTCGATTTCGACCGTCAGTATTGAACTGCATACACATCAAGTCAAGACACCAATTCAAACAACTATTGAAAAAGCTATCCAACTCTTATGCAACTCAAGAACAACCATTTGGCATGCAGATTCGTCGTTTAACACTAAGTCCATCTGTTGGCATGGTGAATGCCGAATTCAATGATCTCCCCATTTACTGTCCTTTTCTAGAGTACTTTGAGTTTGATCCAAAATTATGGAAGTACTTGACATACAACGAAAGCATGGCACAGTGGAGTTGGCTAGCTCGATATCCATGCATGCAACGTTTGAAATTGACAGTTCCAATTTTGTGTAACGCAGGATCCACCATCACTCAATTAGAAATGAGCTCCATCATGGTAGACGAATTATTGGGCTCTCAATATAGCATATTTTCACTGCTTATATACACACCTAATCTTAGAACCCTAGCACTCTCGGATGGTGTTATTGTATCTCAAAACGTATCCATTTCCGAATTTGAATCCATCCATGCTCTGTGTCCACAATTAGAATCATTGAAGTTAAAGTCGTTTGATGCACATATTCTGTCCAAAGACGGATATTTGGTGGACATCGAAACTCTACCTATCGCAGCTCATATAAAGACATTGGAATTAGATATATCTATCGACAGCAAAGAATTTTTACACTACTGGGCTCACAAATACCCTAACGTTGAAAATGTTGATTTTCAATTGCGCTTATTGGAACCAGAGTACTTTCACGAAACAATTTTGCCAGATAGCACCCAGATGAAGGAATCTTTTGCATTGATGGCTACACGGTTTACGAAAATCAAAAGGCTCGTTGCTCAGTTTGACGAAAAGTACTTTCCTTGCGATTTGTTTCTCTACGGCATAATCAACAATAGAAGTCTGCAAGTAAAGATGCTAGAAGAGATATCGATTCATTTTTACAACTTTGACTATCACCGTCGAAGCGCACATAACTTCAAAACGCTTTTAAAGAACTCAGTGAATACCATGAAGAGCGTTAATATCAGCAATTGGGATAGAAGCTGGGACTATGAAGAAGATATCCTGCGGCCCTTGAGCGCATGTGTGTATCTAGAGACTTTGTCTCTCTCTCCACAACCTGGTATATTGACTGAGTTTGACGTTGATATCATCTTGGACTGTTGCCCAAATTTGAAACGACTCGAATTATCCAATACCTACAATTTGTTTGTAAGAGATGACAATAATGTCAGTATTTCAAGGCTGCATCGATTAAAAGAGTTTTCACTTAAATACACTATGGTCAACAACCGTCTATTCGAGTATTTAGCTGTGCGGTGTCCCTATTTAGACAGATTAGATATTGTGCAAATGACCAAACCATACGACAATAATATTCAAGTGAGAATAGATATGCCTCGTCATAAATTCAAGTCAATTCGCATTACAGGCTTAAGACTGGGACTACGAATCGAGGATGCGGGATTTCAATGCAACAGTTGCTCAACCATTTGCTCACTAGAAGAAACAGGGAAGCATTTACGCAACACTATTAGGACAAATGAAAGATGGTATCATTTATATCAGCCTGTTGAAACAAAAAGTCAATTAGTGGGACAACCAAGAAGTAAAATGCTTAAGCCTCGGCTTCAAAGACTGAACGAAGAACAAGTGCAAAAGATAAAAAGTCTAGAAACAACAAGACAACTTTGGGAACATATCTCTTTCGCTGGAGCACGGCTAAAATATGAACCCAAACATAAGTGGGAGCTCGATATACCTTACGGGTTTTCTTCTATAAGGTGTGGGTCAGTGGATGAATTTCAATTTGAAGGAGTTCCTCTTTAGATTGATCAAAACTCCTCTTAGTGTGTACGACCACTTCTCCCCCCCCCCCATTTTTCTTAAATGACATCCGAATTAGCGGGAAATACGTATCCAGTTGGAAGCGAGGTATATTCCGACCTATTCATCTATAAGGTTCCTATTTTCTGTTCATGTATGACGCTAGTCTGAAAGGCGGGTAATAGATTTCATTTAAATAAATTTTTACAAAAACATCTTCAATATAAACCTGACTCAACATTATTGTATGCGTGTAAATCACCTCGGAACCTATCAATTCTATTTGCGCCTGAAATGGTCTAATGGCATAGTTTAAAAAATAAAAGATTTGCTTCCTCAGTTTCCATCATTTAATTTAAATAAACGTACACACTGTTTTCTTCTATAAGGTGTGGGTCAGTGGATGAATTTCAATTTGAAGGAGTTCCTCTTTAGATTGATCAAAACTCCTCTTTCCATCTCCTACCACTTCTACCCCCCCCCCCATTTTTCATAAATGACATCCGAATTAGCGGGAAATACGTATCCAGTTGGAAGCGAGGTATATTCCGACCTATTCATCTATAAGGTTCCTATTTTCTGTTCATGTATGACGCTAGTCTGAAAGGCGGGTAATAGATTTCATTTAAATAAATTTTTACAAAAACATCTTCAATATAAACCTGACTCAACATTATTGTATGCGTGTAAATCACCTCGGAACCTATCAATTCTATTTGCGCCTGAAATGGTCTAATGGCATAGTTTAAAAAATAAAAGATTTGCTTCCTCAGTTTCCATCATTTAATTTAAATAAAAAGTAATTCACCGGAAATGGAAAAAAATACCACATTATTATCAGCGGAGAATGGATGTAAGATAGTAGGGATCGAGAATGGACGATTTTAAATGTCAATCTGATTAGAGTGTTTAACGTACCGATTATTGGAAGTATCATAGTGGTAGGATTTGTGCCAAGGAAATGTTGAATACGGCAATACAACATACAATATTACCGTATTGCCCGTATGATAAATGTATGTTGTTTACCCTTTGTAGTGGTGTTTTACTTTTTACCTTCCTGCAGTGTAAATTTGATACTTTAGAACTACTGTGATCACAACTTTATTTGTCATCAGAACCACTTCGCAAGGATGTATGAGAAAGCTTTTATTGATTTGGTAAAACGGAAGCGATAGTCATATCTTCCATGATATCTGTGGTCAACGGAGTCATACAGTTCTTGTAAAATACGTGAATAAGAACCATGTCATTGATCTATATTTTTTTCGTGCAGCTAATATTCTTCAATCATAGTGTCAGTCTACAGTATGAATTGAGAGATGTATACGCACTCGATGCAGATACACTTGTTGTCTGTATCAAATTTTATTACTGATGCACGCCGTCTTATCTTTATACTTGATTTGAACATTTTATTATAGGTTTTGTAGAAAAAAGAAATGCTACCGCTCTTATTTAATTTTAAACTCTCACATTCGCTTGGAACTCCCTTTGGATTCATGTTACAATAGCATATACATTATATGGGCATGATGATAGGCCTGTATGTAAAGAGTATCTAGTCACATTTTAAGCATATGATAGAGGCTTCAATTCGTGTGAGATAATTTAAATATTTTAGAGAGTAGGCACAAGATTGACTTTTTCCAATCCAAAATCTTTATCTTCCCGTTAAAAGCTGCGCTTGATTAGTGTCATAAACCAGGTAAGAACGATGAATAGGTATCATTATTATCAAATCATTAAATTTTATTGAGAAATGTTACGTTATCAAATTTCTGAGATACTTGATTACTGAGACATCATGAAGGTAACACACATGCAGTCCACTAATACAATTATTTTGTAGGAGTCTGATACAGTGGAGGCACATCCCATAATTGTAATTCACGTAGGACGAGCTTATTCTCGATCAATGGATCACTGCTGCTTGTGATATTCAGCTCAATCCAAAGAACATTGAGAAAGATAATATATCTTACGATAAACTGTAATTAGAGTGTAAGATATGCTGATGAATTGAGCTATTCCTTAAGTATCATCTAGAGCGACTATATCACAAAAGTTTTTTTTTCTTTTCCATTGCCTAGTCTGGAACCGGGGGGTTTTACATGCTGTACTCCCAAATCCCATTTTCGTACACACAAGATGCTTCGAAATTTTTTTGATCGCTAAAGAACAAATACTTAATTGGCAGAACAAAAAGCAGCACTTGAACGGTAAAACGGTTCCTATGAGCAGATATCATGATCTAGTTTACAGAAAACATAAAGATAATAATAGATTTGCTCTTTGTAATATTTCGTGAATCTTTGTGTCGCCATCAGATATATGTGGGTGCGTATTTTACAATGGACGGCCATCTAAATTTGTAAAACGAATGATTTTTTTCTTACTTGATCTAATCCACACATTTGCCTCAAAAGCCACAAATGCATTACGAGTACAAAGAAGTTTGTGATCAATTACTATTACAACCTTAAGCTGTACGTTGTTCAACAGACAATGAATCTATAAACACCTGAATAATCAACAGCTCAGTGCAAGATATCCATCGCAGCACAAATACTTAGTTATTCCCGACCCACGGAAATGAATTTACTGTTATAATAACCATGGTGGGGAAGCGAGGTTAGATGAAATAGATATCCCGAAGTTAAATCGGAACTATAAAGACACGATAATACAATGATATATATAAAAAAAAATATGACTAAAAGTGTTCTCAACAATTGGATGTAGTTTTCATTGTCCGTCCTTGACCCCCAAAGGACAGGCAAATGGACACATCGTTCACGATTGGATTCCCCTTTTTTTTTAAATTCCCCCATAATTTATCTGATCCTGGGGTTCCCCCCTGTATCTTATCTGATTTAAGCTCAAATCCCAAACTACAGATAGACCTTCTCTCTCACTCTTAGATTTCTTGCAGGACAATGAGGAGAAGGAAGCAAGCTTTATATTAAAAGCAGCAAAACTTGTTTTTATTAAAATTGATACCATGGATCAACGGTTGTACGATTTACAGCTGACTTTATCACAGGTGACACATTGAGGATCTACCCGGGACCACAGAGTGCCATATGACACTATGTCCTAAAATTGATGTTTTTCATTTGCTTTTGGAGACAAATTGTCTCGGGATAGTTTAGTAGCATTTCGTCCCAAAGAAGAAAAATGTGTCTTGCCGCACATTTAACTTTTATCAGATGTTTATATTTTTAATTTACTATTACACAGTAGTAAGCAATTGAAGAGTGATACTAAAGTGCATTATATTTTAGTAAATTTACGTTAAAGTTTACTTCTCCACTGTCTTTAAACGAAAAGTGTATGTGCTTGATCAATTATGTTTTATTACATCTGATAAAGACCAATATCTGTCGGTAGTAGCCTAAAAAATTTTTTGTCCGACTGGGTATCCCGGATCAATCAATTCAACTGATAAAAAATATAACTAAACTTCCGCTTCAATTTAAACTGGCAAAGAGGTCCTTGTTGCTTTGTCATTTGAGTTTATATTTCGGGCTGCCATCAGGTGTCGTTACACAACATAAAATGCCTAAAAAAGGCAAACTCCGTTTTTGTATTTTGAGGGGGGTTTCACAAATCCATTGTCAAAAATCTGATAATCGGTCTACGTCCAATAATAAAAAAATCTTGGAAAAATTTTCCAAGTAAATTAATTTCGAGTACACATTCAATAGAGTAACATTCAAATGACAAGACTTTATGTTTTAAAACGAGAGTTTAATAAAAAAATATATTGAAGGAAGAGTAAACTACACAGTAAATTACAAAAGGGTGTAGTAGACCAGCTAAAAAAATAATAACATTACAAAAATATTTTGACGAGTGGGGAAAAAGGAGATTATAGTATATATAAAGAGAAAATGATAAATGGCATTAGGCGCAACGGAATATAACAAGTATGATAATAATGGAGAGTTAATAAAAGTAAATTAAGTTTTCTATAGAGGGGGTTTGGTTATTGTATTAATTAGTGCTTGACAGGAACAGTCTCGATGGCTTCATCGTGAATTTCTTTGCTTTCTTCATCGACAACAACAGCACCACGAATTTCGCCAGTCTCATCAATGTATTGCTTGGCCTTTTCTAAAGCCTCATCGCCTTCATTCCATTCACCAGCTTCAGCCTTGCGAATAGCAGCACGCTTCTCCTTGAAGAAACTGTAGACAAGATAGCCAATGACAAACAACCAGTAGAGACAGTAACTGATGATAGTACCATAAGTGGCAGTGTTGTTCCAACCAAGAATGGCGTTAAAGATTTGCCAACCACCATTGGTGCTAGTGTTCAATTCAGGGTTACCCCAAGAGACGTGCCAGACAGCAGTAGTTGCCTTGTATGCAATAACATCACCACCCTCCTCAGCAACTTCACCACCAATGACTTGGTTCCAAGCATTTTGTTCAAGATAACCAACAGCCTTGGACATCAAACCAGCAGCGACAAGGTAAAGGATAATAGTAGAAACGACAAAGAACCAACGAAGTTGAATTAAAGAACCACCACGGTAGATAATGAAACCAACAAGAAGACCACAGATAATACCCATAATAGCAGCAATAGGGATGGATTTACCTGGAATACCAAGAGAGACACCACCGATGAAGACAACGGCTTCAAGACCTTCTCTCAAGACAGTAACGAAAGGTAAGAAGAAGAAGGCATACTTTTGCATCTTTTCCTTGAGTGTGGACTTTCTAGCAACACCGCCTTCATCAGTCTTTTTGGCCATAGCAAGTGCCAACTTGACTTTCCACTTTTCTTGCATACGTTCGGTTTTAAGCATAGCGAGACCCATAACAGTAATCATGATGACAGCAACGAGTGAGAAGGCACCTTCCCAAATATCTTCGTAATTACCCCAAAGATCATTCAAGACAGTGTAATAAACAGCAATGAAAGCAGCACCAATACATATACAAATAAATAGACCAGCGGCGGTACCAATCCAAATTTGATTACGAAGACGTTTGTAGATAGGTGACTCCTTGTTGAACATCTTGCTCAAGAAGGATAAAAGGACAGAAACAATAATAGCTGCTTCTGTTGTCTCACGGAAGAGAATGAAGAAAATGGGTACGTTAAAGAGATCTTCAGCCATCTTTTTTACGTAAGTAAAGTGAAAATGAATTAAATTGAAAAGAGGAAAGAAAAGAAGAGATCAGATATCTGAAGGAATATATATAAAAGATTATTCCTTTTACAGTAATTGAGAGGGAGTTTTAATTGAATACTTCTTTAAAAAACAGAGAAAGAGAGAGTTACCCTTGTAAAGAGAATAGGTTTAACCATAAATTGATAATTTACTTTGGATGTGAATTTTTTATCAGATGAAACCAACCATTGTGTTTGTGCAACGGGGTACCCGGAGAGACGCGGGAATACGTGACACAATAGTTTTTGTAATGAAAAAGAACTATTAGAGGTTATATTTATCTGATGTGGAGACGAAAATTAAAAAAAAAAAAAAAACTTGCAGCTTTAGTTTTTTTTTTTTTTTGTGATGCGACCTAAAAAAAGATCAGATAAATTTTATTTCTAGTGTGTACGTTTTTTGGGGGGTGCAGTCCTACAATTATTTTTTTATATAACCTTGATTCCTTTAACAAATTACTCTTTTTTTCTTTTTCATAAATTTTTTTTTGACAAAAGAAAAATGCGTCTCTTAGCTGCTGGTCTTTTAGTTGCTGGTTCAACCGGGTTAGCTCAAGCTGCTCGTGTCGTTTATGACTGGAACATTACATACGCCACTGCCAATCCTGATGGTCTCTTCGAACGTAAGGTTGTTGGTGTTAATGGTGTCTGGCCGTAAGTGAACAAAGAAGAAAACTTGGTGAATATTTTAACTTAGTCTCTTTTTTCTTCTATTAAATCAGTCCACCTGTGGTTGAATGTAATGAAAATGATACCTTGGTTATCAATGTTCACAACCAATTGTTTTTTTGTGATGCGACCTAAAAAAGATCAGATAAATTTTATTTCTAAATCCGAAGTTTTTTGGGGGGTGCAGTCCTACAATTATTTTTTTATATAACCTTGATTCCTTTAACAAATTACTCTTTTTTTCTTTTTCATAAATTTTTTTTTGACAAAAGAAAAATGCGTCTCTTAGCTGCTGGTCTTTTAGTTGCTGGTTCAACCGGGTTAGCTCAAGCTGCTCGTGTCGTTTATGACTGGAACATTACATACGCCACTGCCAATCCTGATGGTCTCTTCGAACGTAAGGTTGTTGGTGTTAATGGTGTCTGGCCGTAAGTGAACAAAGAAGAAAACTTGGTGAATATTTTAACTTAGTCTCTTTTTTCTTCTATTAAATCAGTCCACCTGTGGTTGAATGTAATGAAAATGATACCTTGGTTATCAATGTTCACAACCAATTGGATACCTACACCGCCCTCCACACTCACGGTATGTTCCAAAACAACACTGCTTATATGGATGGACCTGTTGGCGTAACTCAATGGTATGATTGTCTTTGACACTTGGTCTATTTTGATTATATCTAACGATTTTTTACGGCTTAATAGTGCTATTGCCCCTGGTCTCAACTTGACTTACGAATTTGTTGTTGCTCAACATGGTTCTTACTGGATTCACTCTCACTACATGGTAATATACAAAATTTTGTTTATAGACATAATAGACTATTTTAACTAACAAATTCACAATGTAGGGTCAATACATGGATGGTCTTCGTACTCCCTTCGTTATCCATGCTCTTAACGAAACTTACAAATATGATCATGATATTACACTTCCCTTGCAAGGTAAAATTAACTATATATAGAGCTATTTACAAAAAAAAAGCGTTCACTAAAACTGTTTTAACATAGATTGGTACCACGAACAAAGTTCCACCAACATCGCTGCTTTCTTAAATGTATATAACCCCACTGGTGCCGAACCTGTCCCTCAATCTGGATTCATGATGAACAGTGTCAATGACAGTCTCAGTTTTGAACCCGGAAAGACATATCGTCTTCGTCTTATCAATACTTCTGGTTTCTCTATGTTCTTCTTCAGTATCGATAATCATACTTTAGATATTATTGAAATTGATGGTATTGACGTTGAGCGCAAGACTGTTGACAGTGTCTCCTTGACTGCTGCCCAACGTGTCTCTGTCCTTGTTACCGCCAAGAACTCCACTGATATGAATTACTACATGCACGCCGACATGAACACCGATATGTTTGATACCATTCCCGAAGATCTCAAGGTCAACTTGACTGCTCCCCTTTATTACAATAAGAACATCAACACCTTCGCTGGTAGTACTGATGTTGGCATGGGTAGTACTTTCGATGATTTCCCCTTGGTTCCCGTTGTTAAGGAGAAGGCTGTTCCCTTTGACCATCAAGTCAACTTGACCTTCAACTTTGATGTCACCACTGGTGGTATTAACCGTGGTATGTTTAACGAAATTCCTTATCTCTCTCCCAAGGTTCCCACCCTCAACACTTTGCTCACTCAGGGCAACTTGTCTCTCAGCACTGAAGTCTATGGTCCTCAAAGTCAAGCTATTATCTTGAAGCATTTAGATATGGTTGAAATTGTCTTAAATAACCTTGATGCTGGCGCACATCCTTTCCATCTTCACGGTCACGTTTTCCAACTTGTCGGTCGTGGTGCTGGTATTTACGATGGTAATAACAGCGCTGTTGAATGGTTCTTGGATAACCCCGCTCGTCGTGATACCATTCAAGTTCCTGCCGAATCCTTCGTACTTATTCGTTTCAGAGCTGATAATCCTGGTGTTTGGTTCTTCCATTGTCACATTGAATGGCATTTGGAATCTGGTTTAGCTGCTACTTTCATTGAAGCTCCTGATGTGGTTCAACAACGTATGAAGCTTCCTCAAGCTTTCAATGATGTTTGTAAAGCTGGTAACTTCCCTTATACTGGTAATGCTGCTGGTAACCAAGGTCTTGACTTAAAGGGCGTTCCCGACGGTGTCTACTTGCTTTATGATGGTTTCACTGCTGCTGGTAAGGGTGCTATGGCAGGTTGTATCATTGCCGCCTTACTTGGTATGACTGCTATTGTTGCGTACTCCCGTATGGATCCTCATAAAGAAGCTCGTGCTATTGCTGCTGCCAAGGCTGCCAAGCAGTAAGGCACTCATCAAAAAAACCTCTCCACTTAGATTTCTTATTATTAATTTACTTATTATATGGCCGTGAAAAGCCTTCCCCAATGTTTCATATATTATTCTTTCTGTTAAATCTCTCCCCGCCTCTGTAATAACCGCATTAATTCTTTTTTATATTATTTTTACTTGTATCACTAATCATATTCACTTTTATAAATAAAATGTACTTTCTCCTGTATAAAATAAGAGAAAAAAAAGGCAGTACCACCTCTTGGAGAGAGGAGCAATATGATTCGCTTTCCCACGGTTCTCCAGCTCCACGGAAAAAAAAAGAAATAGAATGTCTGAACTTGCTAAAAATGGGACGAGTTATGTAATAATAATGACAAGGGTTCTTTTATTACTCAGTCGCAAGTAGTAAGAAGAGAGAGAGAGAGAGGAGAGAATGAGCAGAGTTTAGCTTGACAAAAAAAATAGAAATTGTATATTACGGCTTACTCGTAAAGACAGATTGTCCTTTTTTCTCCCGTTGTCTTATTTTTGTTCAAGTAAAAAGACAAATTCACAAAGTGGACCCTTTTTTTTGAATTACCAAACCATGGTGTGATTTTTCTAAGGGTTAAAATGCAGTTTCCCGTTAAAAGATGTATTGGATTACTTAATCATACGAAATTAACAAATCACCTCAGGGTCTTTTTTTTTCAACATCAGCTCAGAGCTAAAAAGAGGAAAAAGGGAACAGGGTTCTCTCACTCAAGGGTGGGGATGTGGTTTTTCCCATATTTCCCCGATGACTTTTCATTGGCCCCTTCCCACTGTTTCAAATAAAATGTTTTCCTTTTTTTCTATAAGCCTTTGTATAAAAAGGGCTGAACCCTTTTTTTATTTTTATTTTTTCCCTTCTTTTCTTATATAACCTAAAAACACAATAATAATGACTGACGCTATTTTCCAAACTCTTGAAAAAGACTTTTTACTCTCCAAAGAACAACTCAAGCCTATTGTTGATGGTTTTAATGCTGAATACAAGACTGGTTTAGCCACTCCTTCTAAGGGTTTGGCAACCATGATTCCTTCCTTTGTCACCAAGATGCCTACTGGTACCGAGACCGGAACTTTTCTTTCCTTAGATTTGGGAGGAACCAACTTGCGTATTGCCGCCGTCGAATTATTAGGTGCCGGTAAGGCTTCCGTTCATGAATTGAAGCGTCGTCCCTCTCAAGAATTAAAGACTGGTGAAGGCTCTGTCTTCTTTGACTGGATCGCTGATGCCATTCATGACCTCGTCAATATTGAGGGCAAGCATCTCTTCTCTGAAGCTCAAATCTCTGGTAAGGAAACCCTCGCCTTGGGTGTTTGCTGGAGTTTCCCCGTTGAGTAAGTTGCGTTTGAAAGCTGAAATTAATCAGTCATATTTAAATTGGTTTTTCCATTTATAGTCAAACTGCTGTTGATCGTGGTACCATCCTCAGAATGGGTAAGGGTTTTACTCTCAAGAATGCTGAAGGTAACGATCTCGCTGATATGTTCCACGCTGCTTTTGAACGCAAGGTAAATTATTAACATATGTTATGTGTTGGGGAAGGGTTGGTTTTAATTCACTTTCTTTTAATTTATTTATAGAACTTGAATGTCAAGGTCACTGCTATTTTGAACGATACTGTTGGTACCCTCGTCGCCCACGGTTATCAAAACCCCGCTTGTCGTATCGGTCTCATCTTTGCTACCGGTATCAATGCTGCCTATCCTGAAAAGATTGAAAAGATCACCAAGCTTGATGAAAGTGTCCGTGCTAAATACCCTGCTGGCACTGAAATGTTGATCAATACTGAAATTGATATCTTTGGTACCGAAGCTTACTTGCCTTTAACCAAGTACGATCTTGCCTTAGATCTCTCTCACAATCAACCCAAGTTCCAACTCTACGAGAAGATGTTGTCTGGTGCTTACATGGGTGAGTTGACTCGTTTGGTTGCCTTGGATTTCATCAAGGCCGGTGTTCTCTTCGAAGGTCGTATTCCTGAAGGATTTGAAGAATGTTGGGCTTTCCCTACCATGTACATGAGTACTTTGGAAAACGACGAAACCGTCAAGAAGGAGAAATCATTGGAGCTCTTGTCTGCTTTCAACTTTGTAAATACCCCCACTTTGAACGATATTGCCATCTTGACTCGCATTTGTCGTATTGTTTCTACTCGTTCTGCTGCTCTTGCTGCTGTCTCTATCATCTCTCTTGTCGAGCAACAAAAGCTCTTGGATCACGACCGTGATGATATTGTTGTTGGTATCAACGGTTCTACTTATGAATTCTATCCTCACATGAACTTGCGTGTCAGACGTGCCTTGGATGAATGGTACGGTAAGGAAATCAGCAGCAGAATCAACCTCGAAGTTGCTTCTGAAGGTGGTAGCGTCGGTGGTGCCTTGATTGCCATGTTGTGCGAGTAAATTAGTTTCTTTTTTTGTATTTCCCCCTTTCATCCTTTGTAATTTTGTAACACTATACTTTGTAATTTTTATAAATCAACCCCACAGCAGCCGTGTACTTGACGTACACGCTTATTATCATTTTTTCATGAAATAAAACACATAATTTTCATTTTTATTTATTTCGGTGTTCGAGAACTAAATAAACCGAAATTTCTTCGTACTTTGGGTGAAGATGGAACAGATCGAGATGAGGATGATGAAGAATGAATAGAAGATTCTGATGCATGTAATAAAGTCTGGGTATTATCGAATGGAGTACTGGATGATGTTGATGTTGCGATGGTATTGGGTGTTGTAGCTGTGTAAGTTCCTGAGTCGATACGCCATACTTTAATCAACCCTCTATAGTCTGTGGTGATAATAATATGACCGTCAGGATACACTTCTTCGTCTGAAATGTTATTATAAAATGATGAATTAGAACCTCCGCTACTAGTTGTTGCTGTGGACATACGTCGTAGATTCATAGGTGTGTTATTAAAAATGATGTCTTGCTTGGATTTGGCAATGTGTTGGCGGGTTTTTGTAGAGGCAAAGATGGCTGCTGTCACCACATGATCATGAGCCTCAAAGTATTCAATCCGACTACGCACTTTATTACTACCGTGATGGTCATCACCCCTCCTTTTTAACCATTTGGAAATACGTGTTTGTTGTTGTGGTGAACTGCTGCTACTATCGAAACTATTGTGGTGACTATTACTCAATGCAGATTCACCAATATGGCCTAACGCTGATATTGCTTTATTTCTCGTTTCTTGCAAGTGATGAAATGGCGACATAACGCTGGATTGTTCTGTCCTCCAAATATATGCGTGGCAATCTTCAGATCCACAAATCACATATCTTCCATCATCACTGAACGTCGCTTTAATCTGCAAGAAATTATTCTCCACACCCTTATATTTGAACATCAAACTCTTGTCCTTCAT
Source organism: Mucor irregularis B50 (assembly GCA_000587855.1). Taxonomy (NCBI): domain Eukaryota; kingdom Fungi; phylum Mucoromycota; class Mucoromycetes; order Mucorales; family Mucoraceae; genus Mucor; species Mucor irregularis. The sequence continues at coordinate 27,866 of AZYI01000236.1, forward strand.
GTTGTATAATCGCACTTTGGAATCATTACTTGTTATCAAAATCTTTTCATCACCTGGTGGTAAACCAGGCATCACTTCGATTCCAGTAATTTTAGGACCCTTTTTCGATGAAGAAGAGTTGCGGTTACTCGAAGTGTCGTTTAATACGGATATTTGGGTATTGTATTTTAGGCTTTGTGTATCAAAAAAGTAACAATGACCATCATGAGATCCAGCAATAACTGTTTTCCCGTCTAATGTGAATGCAACTGCTGTAACAAACTTGCCGTTGGGTATCTCGTTCCAAAATGCCACTCGTTTTTCGGGAATACTCCAAACTCTAATTCTACCGTCCATACTACCAGAAAGGAAAAAGCGATCGTCCTGATCACCAAAAGTTACATATCTCGCTCAAATCGTGTTTCAGAATCAACATACCTTGGGATGAAACTTTACAGAAGTAACAAAGTTCAAGTGTTGAAATACGCATAAACAGCTTTTCTGACTCGTGTGCCACAGCCTATAACATAACATAAGTAAGACTGCTATTGGCGATGACTTTTTTCCCCACTCACCTCACAGTATTATCCATTGAACTTGAGAGCAAAAAGTTATTCTACACATCCCAAGAAACTATGAATATGAATAGTTATCACACAACCCCTAGTGTACAATGTTCACCTTTGACCATGCTAAATCCAAGATATCCGCTTTGTGACCTCTGTATTCCATAAATGGAGTTTCGTCCAAGACTTTAATGGACTGTTGTTGTTGTTCTTCTGACAGTACTTTCCACAAAAAAATAATACAACTTTGACCTGCTGACGCCAAATATTTTCCATCTTTACTAAATTGAATGACCCATAAGGCACCGTAAGGATAGTTTGGACTCGGTTCGGATGATGAATCCGAGGGAATACGAATATGTCCTTGTTGCTGCTGCTGTTCTGTAGTTGTCTGAATCGTTTGTGCAAGAACCAATCGAGAAAATTCTTGATTGAACTTTTTATGTTTTGTCTTTGTCTGCTCGAAAATATTTTAGTATGCGATACATAGTGTATATCGTCTATTTTTCACGTACTTTGACATATTTTCCATTGTCGTAGAAAAATGGTTGTTCAAGGACTGAATTTGAAGAGGGTGATGAAATGTTAATTTGTGGAACGGGTTCCTGTTCCTCTTCCTCCTCAGACGATAAAGAAGAGCTACTTTCCTCGTCTTCTGCTTCCTCCTCTTCCTCTTCTCCTTCGCCTTGTTCTACTACAACCTCTTCATCTGAACAGTGTTGAACTGATTTTTTTCGAAGTCCAATACGTTCAAAAAAGCTCTTTTTTGACTTTCTGAAAATTAACCAAAAATAGAATTTTAATTCAAAAGTAAACTCACACAAAATAATTGTAATTACCTCGTAGAGAGTTTTCCGATAGACATTGTTTCATCATTGATGTCGCCGTGATAACCATCAATAGAATAATGTGAAATACTATCTTCTTCATCGACCATGAACACACTTTGAGACTCTTTGTTATAAACAGGTTTAATTGCCTGTTGTATGATATCACTATGATACTTTTTATTTTTACCTCTGCTGTGAGACATGTCTTGGCGCTGGTGATCGTCTCGTTCTATACAGGTATAAAATACATTGTATGATTTAGATATAGGCATCTCTTTTATTATTCGTTCATTTTGCATTACGTGGTGGTAGTGATAGTGGCTATGGATACTTCAAACATTAGTCTCTGCATATAATCTTGACTTACAACCTATACTTTACATTGATTTTTACTGGTTTCACCGCAGAATGTAGTTTTCTAATGTTTTCATCATCTTGTTGTTCATTAATTAAAGTCATGAATCAAGTTAAACAAACTAAAAGAAGGAGAAAATGTAAGAAAGAGAGGGAAGGGAAAGAGGGAAACAAAAAAGGAACGAGAAAAAGGTGATTTTCCTACTCCCTCCCTCCAATAACGGAGTTTTAATATATCCACGTTTTACGTTCATGCTCACTTTGTCTTGTGCAACAACAAATATATGTTGAAGCCTCGTTTCATCATTGTAAACCCTAGTAGCATATATCACAAGTGTTTGATAAATTTAGATTTTATTTATTCTCTATGCTTTGACTACCAATTTATTGTTTATGATCAAGTTTTGTATAGAAGAGCAATTGATGTTCACGAAGCCGCTATAGTAGATACTTTCGGGATCCCAACAAGTAGGATCAAGGTGAGGCGTATACGGCACGCATAAATTCTTTTTCAAAGCCTCAATATCCCACGCCTTGAGCGTCTTGCTGGTCACTAATAGCTGCAACTGTTCGATATCCTTATCATCCAGTCTACAACGTACACACTGGTGATTTTCCTACTCCCTCCCTCCAATAACGGAGTTTTAATATATCCACGTTTTACGTTCATGCTCACTTTGTCTTGTGCAACAACAAATATATGTTGAAGCCTCGTTTCATCATTGTAAACCCTAGTAGCATATATCACAAGTGTTTGATAAATTTAGATTTTATTTATTCTCTATGCTTTGACTACCAATTTATTGTTTATGATCAAGTTTTGTATAGAAGAGCAATTGATGTTCACGAAGCCGCTATAGTAGATACTTTCGGGATCCCAACAAGTAGGATCAAGGTGAGGCGTATACGGCACGCATAAATTCTTTTTCAAAGCCTCAATATCCCACGCCTTGAGCGTCTTGCTGGTCACTAATAGCTGCAACTGTTCGATATCCTTATCATCCAGTCTACATAGTGATTTTGTGAACTCCATATGGCGGTACTTTTGAAACGAAGGTTTTCGGCCCACTGGATGAACTCGAATATCATATTCATTCATGTAATACCAGCTCTTTTCTTGTGTTGTATTGACCGAGAAGAATCGTACACGGCAACCAGCATAATAACTACGAGTGCGAAGACCTTGAATTTTGAGTGTCGCCAATGATTGGAGCGGCAGATCAATGACAACTTGATCTCTTCGGTCGCTCTGAAAGCAACCCAATAATTCTACATGTGCCAAGCCCTTACAAGCGGAAGATATATGCTGGAATACAGGCTGAATGAACGAAGAACGCTTGAATATTAATTTTTTTAATGGATGTTGTTCTGCTGCTTCTGCCACCTCTCCTCCTTCTCCTACGTCCACATGCACATCTTTGAAATACAGAGTATGTAGTTTTCGACAATGCGCTAAAATGCTGACAATGGAATAGGATAAATCCGGATCCACAAAACACTCTTGAATTTTAAGTTGAATTAAATTTTTACACTGACCAATCGCCTTGATGACTTGATCGGTAGTTACATTTACCGGAGGCTGTCCAATCGTGAGCGAGGTGAGTAAATTTGACATCAGGGTATCCCGTTGGACTATGGGTGATTGTTCAATAGCGTGGGGTAACCAGAAATTTTCATATGCTTCAATTCGTTGTAATTGTGAAAAGGGCTGCTTTTGTTCTCGACGGTGATGAGATTGGCAGGTTGCAAAGAGTCGCTTTTGTTGATCATGTCGCACAATGATTTTACTCCATCGTATCGATTTCAATTGACGACAACCATGTGTGAATAAAGTGTAGGCTTTCTCAGGAACATCCCTTAAACCACTGCCTTCTTTGCCTAGTCCACAGTGCTTGAAGAAAACATGCTGCAAGTGAGGATATTTGATGGAAAAATAGGGTAACCATAAGGGCCATTTGGCAGAACCTGATTTGGAAGAGAGGGAGAAGTTTTGCAAAAGTGTGGGGTGGAGCAGGATCGGGTCGGTGCTTGTATCGACTTGAGGAAGTAAAGCAGGGTTAGGGTCCGAGCGGTTACATTTAATGACAAGCGATGTCAGTAGAGGACAATGCTGATGAATTTTCTCTATGTATTCAAGGGTGATGATATGCTCGTAATTCAGATTGATGAGTTTAAGACTTGTGAGCTGAGGACAAAGTGCTAAAATAGACCAAATATCGGTAGATTCATTATTCAAGGTATCAATGGAAAGGCTCTGCAAGCCGTGGTTGCCATAATGTTGGAAAAAGTTGTGAATAAAAGAGGGTAAACCTTGAGAAGGGTGGGTGAAAGATATGGGTGCTTCCGAGTCGAAATAAGAATGAAATGGATGAGAACCCCATATACCCCAATCTATCGTCAGAGTATCAACGTTTGGGAATAGTTTAGGAATACTTTCTAACTCTTCTAGAGTCAATTGAACTTTTAATAGATCAAGAGAGCGAACATGATGTCCTGGGAGTTGTTCGGTTTGAAAGGCAGACAAGATGCGTTGTTGCTTTTCATAACTGTCAATAGACAACGATTTGTACAGGAAGCGGTGAAAGAAGTGATACCAGGATTTTGATACTTGAATTGCATTGAATAAATCTGTTGTGCTGGTATATACTGAAACCAATTCAATGATTTCGTAAGGCAGTGTATGGAGTACAAGAGACATTTGTGTTAATAATTAAGAAGAGAAAAAGAGGAACTAAATTGATGATCTTTTTCTTTTATAATCTATAAAATATCGTTTTGATTGGCTCCATGAGCAAATGATATCATGTCAAATAATTCTTGTGTATTTTGGACCTGTAAATTATTAAGCTTTTTTTATGCCGAATTTTCGAAAAATTGAAAGGCCCAAACCAAAAATTTTTGAAATTGAAATTGGAACCCTTAACGTAGTAAACATTATCAAAAATTTTTGGAAATTTTTGCTGCTCCATGGTTCAGAGGGTATCGCTCGGATCACTGTTGTTGTAAGAGTTTGTTAGCAAAGTTTGTTACACAATCAGTCTTTTGATTTTAAGGTGGGTCATGTGTGCATTTAATCGTGTGGAGAGATAAGGACAAATGAACCACCCAATCGCCTTTTAGCACTTGATAATATACAATGGAATAGTCCATTGACAAAAAGAACAAGAAGAAATAATTTTCTATTGACATATCCGACAACTGTTCGTTACTAGGATGATTCAATCTATTCTGATAAGAATAAATATAGTACCTTTTTGATCAACGGTGCGTAAATAATGAAATTGCGATAACTTTATACAAATTACAATTGCCGCTTTTAATTTGAAGCATTAACTTAGTGCCTATTTCGTCAAAAAAAATTTTTGACCTTCTTGCAACCAACACATACACACACACACACTCTCTCTCTCTTTATGTCACCACCACCTGCCGACTCAAGACGAGGTTACTCTATTAGCTCCAAGCCTCTAGGTTCAAAATCTATCAGTACTTATTTTCAGCCTGTCAAAAAACATGAAGAAACACTTCAAAAGCCTAGAATTCAGATCGCAGATCGCTTAAAGAGTTCCAATCTGAAATTGTCATCGTCACCTTTCTCTCCTTCTCGTTATACCAAGCCCACTGGGCCATTCGATCTTCACAAATCGCGATCAACTGATAGTTTGACTGATAATCTGGCTACGCTTAAAGTCAACAGTCAAGGTAGAACACCACCACCATTACGTGATTTGACAACTCCAAAGACAACACCTATCAATGTTGCGTCAACTGATTCAGAAGCAGAGGAGGAAGTGATAACTAAACGCGTGTTGAGAAAAAAATTAGTGAGAAAAGCGCCTGTGATTTACGACCTCTCTGATAGTGAAGAAGAGGAACACGACGAAGAGGACGAAGAGCAACCAAGCACACCCAAGAAACGCAGACGCGCTAATATCATTCTTGAATCAAGCGACGATGACGATGTGGAAGATGAAGCCTATGTCGATCTAGAAGAGAAACGCGACAAGGAAGTAGAAGACAAGAACGAAATGGTCAACATTGAACGTATTCAAAACATTCATCCTAATCGATCTGTAGACGAAATCCGTGAAGCGATTCTAAAAACAGGAGGCGTGGTTGCAGCGACCCGATACTTTGCTGATTTAGAGACTTTTCCCAGTCGCAAGAAATTACGCTTGAATGCTGATACTCAGCAGAGCGTCACTCGTGAAAAGTTATCTGCATTACAACAACAAGCTTTGATTTTACGTTTCTTCAACACCGCGTCCTCCAAGGACCTGCAAGATAACACAGGCTGTAAACCTCATATTGCAGATCTGATCATTGAAAAATTACGGCCTTTCGCCAACATGGAGGATCTGGAAACCAAACTCAGGGAGACAAAGGGTGCCAGTGCCAAGTACATTAGTGCTTGTGAGGAAATGATGAAAGGATACACAGCCGTAGATGAAATCATCAAAGAAATCGAAAACGTTGGTAAAAAATTGAAAAACACGCTTGATATCTGGCAAGGGCTTTCTGACAACGCCACCACACCTGTTGTCAGTGACAACGATGAAGATGCACCTGATGAAAAAGCTGGCATTCATATGATGCATTTGGATGTGAATCCCGCTATGGATAAGTCAAGTCCTGTATATAAAGATGCGTTGGAAGGATATTTGTATGAACAACCCGAATATGTAAATAAGGAAATGACACTGAAAGATTACCAGCTTTTGGGTGTCAATTGGATGTTGTTGTTGTATAGAAAAGGAATATCTGGTATTTTGGCTGATGAAATGGGTTTGGGCAAAACTGCTCAAGTCATTAGTTTTCTGGGTAGATTATACGAAATTGGAGAAAACGGACCTCATCTGATTATTGTGCCTTCTTCTACTATGGAGAACTGGCTCCGTGAAATCAAGCGCTTTTGTCCCAAGTTAACTGTGGGCTTATACCATGGCTCTGTCGCAGAAAGAACCGAGAAGCGTTACGAATTATTAGAAGATAGAGAAGATTACCAAGTCATTGTCACTACGTATAACATTGCTACCAGTAACGCCGACGATAGAGCTTTTTTGAAGAAATTAAAGTGTCGCTCCATGATCTTGGACGAAGGTCATATGGTAAAGAACTGCACAAGTGCAAGATACAAAAACTTGATGAAAATTAGAGCCCCCTTCCGCTTATTGTTGACTGGAACACCGTTACAAAACAATTTACAAGAACTCGTGTCCCTCCTCATGTTCATTATGCCAGAAACTTTTGCAGATTATGAAGAAGATGTTCGATCTATCTTCAAGATTCGTGTGAACAGTACGTCCTCAAACGATAAAGATGATCCAGAACAGAGAGGGAATGAAACTGCGGTCCAAGTACTTTCAAGAGAACGTATTAAACGTGCTAAAAAGATGATGACACCCTTTGTCTTGCGTAGAAAGAAGGAAGACGTGCTCAAGGATTTACCAAAGAAGATACAGATTGTCGAGTCCTGTCCTATGACACCGAATCAAAAGCAGCTCTATTCAGATATCATTGTTAAAAGTAAAAAGTCTTTGGAAGAGAAAGAAAACACAGCCAACGAAAAGAAATCAGCTATGGATGCTCAGTTTGAGTCGATGAGTAACATCATTATTCATTTACGTAAAGCGGCTGATCACCCCCTCTTGTTTCGTAAAATCTATGACGATGAACTATGTAGAAAAATGACAAAAGAAATTATGCGTGATGTCAAATACTGGGACTGTAATGAAGAATATGTTTATGAAGATATGTGCATCATGTCTGATTTTGAACTCAACAATCTATGTAAAGAGAATAGGGTAAGAGTGAATGCACAGCTTACACCCCCAAAAAAAAGTACTAACGCAATGATAACATAGACCATTTCACAATACCAATTAAAGAACAATGAATGGATGGACTCTGGCAAGATTGATAAGCTGAAAACAGTGCTATCCGAGTGTCATGCAAAGAAAGAAAAAGTGTTGATCTTCAGTCAGTTCACTCGCATGCTGGATATTCTTGAAATGGTGATGGCTACCCTTGATGTCTCCTATGTGCGTTTGGACGGTGAGACCAAGGTGTTGGAGCGTCAAGGTGTGATCGATGACTTTAACGACAGTGAGGACATTGGCGTCTTTTTACTGAGTACCAAAGCAGGTGGTTTCGGTATCAATTTAACTTCAGCAAAGTAAGTTTGTTACTTGATTGACTACTATTATTAGATATCAAGAAACCTAATCATCATTGCTTCAAATAGTGTGGTGGTACTCTATGACCTCGATTTCAATCCCCAGAATGATAGACAAGCAGAAGATCGAGCACATCGTAAGGCATGCTATACAAAGCTCAAATGACTATGGTGCTTATGTTTTTTTTTCTACAGGTGTCGGTCAAACAAAGGATGTTCGTATCGTCAAGTTAATATCCCAAGATTCCGTGGAAGAATATATTCTTAAAATGGCAGACGTCAAACTACGTCTTGATAACCGTATCTCTTCCAATGAGGGCGATGCTGCGGAGTTCGAGGAAGAGGACAGTGAGCATCAAAAGAAGAGTTTACAAAATATGATTAGAGAAGCTTTTAAACAAGCTGACAAGGTAGTCCAATGATGTGTGTATATGTACATTTTAAACAAAAACAAATATAAACATGCCTTTTATTATCAATATTATTTTTTATATATATGTATAATAACCGCCATGATGATTTATAAAATAGAAGCAGTTTCCACATCCAACATAGGATCATCGGTCGTGTTATTATTCCCCTGAATGATGGGTGATTCCTGTTCCATTTCAGCGGTTGGTTTCTGAGCTAATTTTCTTCTCTTTTTACGTTTGTTTGCGCATGTTTTCAGCGCAGCTTTCATCTCTGTCATTGTAAAAGGTTTACTTATGAAATCATTCATACCTGCATCGATACAAATTTGACGATCTTCCCGGGACGCGGATGCTGTCAATGCAATAATATATACATCAATTGAGTTTAAAAGCACCGTAGAGTCGGGAATGGTGTGATCGTCCATGGTAGTTGTTGTTGTTGTCTCTCCTGCTTTTTGTTTCGAACGTTCTTTGATGATCTCTCGTGTCACTTCCAACCCGTCCATTTCCGGCATATACAAATCCATCTATGATACACTTAGTATTATGATTGAAAAACAACTTGCTTCCCACTTACAAAAATAACATCAAACACTGCTGTTTTCATGAGTGACAGTACTTCTTTTCCGTTGTTTGCAATAGCAACATCCACATATCCTAATCTCTTTAAAATGCTAATAGCAATCTTTTGATTCACTACATGTAATTCGATGCATAAATGAGTATCTATTCCCTGACTGATACATCTTTTCTACTTACATATATTATCTTCTGCCAACAAGATGCGAAGTGGATGCAATTTTGCCAGATTTTCCTCTTTACTCTGTGGTTTTCTATTATAATGCTGTTTTGTGATGCCAATGCGGGTATTTCTGGTTGCTGGTGATAATAAGTCATTGTAGGACTTGCGTGTACTGACATTGCCATTATTGTTGCTTGTCGCTGAGTTCGGTGCTGCTCGTTTAATATTGTCTGTAGGATTACTATTCAACCCTGTCGAGGTAGATATCGTAGGATTGAAAAGGTCCTCAGCCATAGGAGAATAGGGTAACTCATTGTTATTGTTGTTATTATGCTGTATGATTTGTGTGATTGGGTTATTGGTCACTACCTCAGGTCGATTGTAGCTTTCTGTAGCGAACAGTTGTTGGTGTGTAGTTCGGGGTAAGATGGGACGAGGTTGTTGATGTTGTGATGGTTGTTGCGGTTGCGGTATAGGTGACAATTGCTGTTGTTGATGTTGCTGCTGTTGTTGTTGTTGTTGTTGTTGCTGTTGGTTATACGGAGAGACTAATGGGAAATAACTTGGATTATTGGGTGCATTATTTACAGCGGGACTAGTAAAAGTGTATAGATCCGAAGCAGTGCCTACGTTGGAGTGCACACTGCTGCTACTATCCGAGATAGTTGATCCTGGAGATGAAGGGGAGCCTGAAATGCCACCCATGGGAGTACTATCGTTACTATAATTTCTACCCCGAGGTGCCACTGTCATAGGCAAAGTCAAGGCAAACCGAGAACCGACGCCTTCTTCAGACTCCACCCAAACACAACCTCCCATTCTATTGACTAGCGTACTTGAAATTGCAAGGCCTAGACCTGTACCACCATATCGTCTGGCTGTAGAAATATCTATTTGTGAAAACGACTTGAACAATTTTGGTAAGCGATCTGCAGGTATACCGATGCCAGTATCCGTTACAGAAATTTCCAAGATGGCCTTTTCTCCAAAATAATCTTCTGCCGTCAATTCCTCTGATGTAACCAGTCCACTAGCAGCAGAGGAAGAGGCAGTACTGGTGGGTGAGAGTGGGTTGTTGTTACTGGCAGTGCTATTATTGCGTTCTCTGCGTTCTTGCAGAGCGCGATTCCACATGGTTTCGATCTTTGCATCATAGCGCTCTTTGAAGGTCATACGTCTCTCGTTATTGTGGGAAGGTGTACGAATTGGCGTTGGGGTAGAGCGTTTAATACGGATATGAATCCCACCTTGTTTTGTAAACTTGACTGCATTGGAGCATAAATTCAACATGATTTGAGTAAGTCGCATTGTATCCCCTAATAAATGATCAGGCACATCTGAATCAATTTTCCAAATCACAGGTAAAACTGTCTTTCCCTTTTTGTGCAGGAGCGGTCTCAAAAGAATTCCATTATTTTCAAGTTGCGAAATGAGTTGAGGTAAAGGTAAATTATCGTCTTTATCAGGAGGGCATTCAAGCACATAAACAACTTTGTTTTGTTGGCTCATGGATGCTTGATGTCTTGCCATATTCAAAGTGTCTTGTAGATTTTATTAGTAGATATTCATTTGCAATTATTTGTTTGTTACCTTTTAAACACTTTCGTAAACTAAATCTTCTGCTTTCTAATTTAAATTTAGGGTCGTGATTCAATTTAGATATATCGAGGATATCGTTGATAATCTAATGATTATATGTAATAGTTTAGTTTCCAATTTCCACTCTCAAGATGTGTGCTATTTTACCGTTAATAAATGACTTCCACTGGTTTGAATCACTTCTAAATGTTCAATTTGCTCTACGTTCAACGTTGATCTTTCCTGCAAGAGCAAATCTGTTAACGCAATCACAGCGTTCATAGGGGTTCTAATAGATATAGATATGTTAGGGTTAGGGTTCCCAAGTTTCACACAAATAGAGTTATTCTTTACCTTATTTCGTGACTCATATCAGCTAGGAACTTGAGCTTGTTTTCAGCATCCAAGACAGCCAAGTTTCTTGCACTGATCAATTGCTCATTTTGTTGTATTTGATTCAATTCATTAATACAACGATCATGCACTGTATTGAATATAGAATGAATGATATTGAGTCTTGCTTGATCAATGGTGGTATTATCCATGACGCACAAGATGCCTCTTATAAAGTCGTTTTTCTTTTTGAATGATTCCAATCGTATAGATACAAAATGATGAAAAGGTGGATAAACGGATTCTTTTTCGGTTTCTTCAAGAGAAAGAAGCTTATTATCATTCAAAAGTGCTTTGATATAAGGTGAATAAGATGAGTTCAAAGATGATAATGGGATAATTGTATTGGGTTCACTATAATAATAATAAGAATAATTGCATACAGTACTTGACTAATTGCACTTACATTGTTTCTGCAGTATTGTTATAATAACAGGATCTCACAAGTAAGTAACGATCTTGAAATACATTAGTTGCTTCTGTTGTTGTTGTTGTTTCTGTTGAAGGGTCGTCGGATGAAGAAGAAGGTACTACGTCGGGTGAACTTGTCTCATTGTTACAAGTATTAATATCACAGGATAAAACATGATATTTTATATTTTCATTTTTAAATAGGGTTATCAACTCTTTGTATTCTTCGGTTGATAATAACTGTATCAACATAGTGCACTGTACATTGGTTTGAACTGTAAGTTGTTGCATGAGCGAATTAAGGAACTTTTGTCCAACATGGGGAAAGGTGTTTATATAAATGGAAGCGAGTTCTTTAGAGATGGTGACATTGTCATTTGTGTTGAGGCCGCTGCTGCTGCTGCTGCTGCTGCTGCTTTGGCTGGAAGTGTTGTCATGACTACTGGAATTATTCATTTCTTATTTTTTTTTCAAAGACTCGCTTTGTATCTGTCTCTCTCTCGCTATTTTTTTCTCTTTTTTTCTTTTGAAATAAAAAAATATATGTACAAAAAAGTGTGGTATTCTAATTACAATAAAACACACGAAAAAAAAAAAAAAAAAAAAAAACTGCAAAAGGGGACCTTTTTGACTGACCGGAAAAGAAAAAAAAAAAGAAAACGGTGGGTGTGGAAACTTCCTTCTTCAAAAGGAAAGTCTTTTGAGAAAAACCAGATACGTCATTTACACTTTTTTTTCTTCTTTTTGGCAGTTGTTGGGCGTCGCTGAAAATTTCCTTTTTTGTAACTTATATTCTTACCAGATCGTTCGCACCCAAAACTTACAAAATTGCCCGCTGACTTCGTTTTTTCCCTAATTCAGATTAAATGTCATTACAGCTTCTCCATCTTCGAAACCCCATATAAAAAGAACCCAAAAGGTTTTACTTTCTCTTCTTTTTGTTTATTCAATTTATTCGGTATGAAGAAGCATCAATCACCTACAGTAGCTGTCATCGGTACAGGGTATGTATATTTTTTACACACGCTCTCGCTTGTACCTGTATACTCACCTCATTTTTTGATCTTGTTACAGTTTCAGCGGTTTATGTGCTGCTATTCAAGTAAAAAAACAACTGGGAATTACAGCTCAAGTGTTTGAAATATCCAGTGAAGTAGGTGGTACATGGCACGACAATACATACCCTGGATGTGCCTGTGATATTCCTAGTCCTTTATACTCTTTCAGTTTTGAATTGAATCCTAGTAAGTGCCTGCAACAGCAACTTGGTATTCAGATCAACTTACTCACTTGTTCTTAAACTGGTTAGACTGGTCTCACCACTACAGCTCATACCATGAAATCTCTGATTATTTAAGAGGTGTTGCTCGTAAATACAAGATATACGAACAAACAAGATTCAGAACAGAAGTGATTAGCATCGAATGGGTAGATCAAGATCAATTATGGAAGGTCGATTCTCGAAACTTGGAATCACCTACTCAGCAAATAGTGACCGAATACTACAACTATGTGTAAGTCTTTAGATTGTCTTTAGATACCAAGACTTGTTATTCATACGGCACTTTATTTAGATTTGCTGGTCTTGGTCCTCTTCGTGTACCCAACATTCCCTCTCAACTCAAGAACTTTACAGGTACAACAGTCCATACCGCCACATGGGACCCCACAATTGATTTCAAGGATAAGAACGTTGCTGTCATCGGAAGTGGTGCTAGGTAAGGACTTTAGTAACGTCCCCGGAAGAGAGAAAATGCGAATATTGATCTTCTCTTTTCATATAAAGTGCTATCCAAGTGATTCCTGAATTGAGAAAGGTTGCTAAACATCTCACCAGTTACCAACGTACACCAGCTTGGATCGCTCCTCGAGATCAATTCAAATACTCTGGGTTCGCCAAGTTCCTCTTGAAGTATGTCCCCTTCTTGATGAGATTATATCGTAATGCCATCTTTTTCCAAGTAAGTATTGAGATAGTAGTGTGAACAATACCGGTGCCCCTTTTTATTAACGCTGCCGCGTTTTTGTGCATATAGCATGAAATTTACTTTGCAAATTTCGGATATCACAGCACCTTGAATTTTGGTAAATTCGTGCACAAAATGTTTGAGAAATTGACAGCATACAGATTAAAGAAGGCAGGTCGTCCTGATCTTATTCCCATTCTGACTCCCAAGGACGCACCTGGTTGTAAGCGTATTGCCAAGTCCGAAAATTACCTCGAAGCGCTGGCCAAGCCTAATGTCACCGTCGTACCTTCTGCTGTCAAAGAGACCAACGGTGATATTATTATTGACGCCCATGGAAACAAGCAACAAGTGGATATTCTTGTATTGGCCACTGGTTTTGATGTAGAAGGATTCCTTGGAAATTTAGACAGTATGTATAAATGTGAATATAAAAGGATGGAGACAAGGGGAAGCTAACATGTTTCTTTGAACTTAGTTCAAGGAAGAGAAGGAATGAACCTGAGAAAAGAATGGGATGGCAATTTCCCCAGTACTTATAAGGGTGTTTCCATTCACGGTTTCCCCAATTTCTTCCTCTTGCTTGGCCCTGGTGCCGGTCTGGGTCACAACTCAGTTGTCACAATGATCGAATGGTAAGCTATCATTTTTCTCCTCCCTCAAAAACCTAAGAACATACTAACGCAAATACATGCATAGTCAAGTAAACTATGCTATTAGATGTATAAAACATGCTTTGAAGAAGGACTTGGCTGCCATTGAGCCTACCCGAGCAGCCCAAGATCTTTATGCAAGTAACTTGAGAGGCAGCTTTAAGGGTACTGTTTGGAAGAGTGGTTGTGATGCTTGGTATCTCAACAAGGACAGAGACGTAAGTGATGATCTCGTTTTTTTTTTATACCATGATGAATAAGCACTCATTCTGTTTGCGTGCATAGGTTGTTGGGTTATGGCCTGGTCCAGTCACTTCTTACTGGTGGAATACGCTCTTCCCCGGATTTAAAAACTTTAACGAATACAAATAGGTGTACGGATCCTATCCTTGATTAAATACTGGTTATTTTTTCGATTCTTATATTATTATTTTATTTCTCTATTTACATATTATTATGATCTACATCATGCAAGCAAAGATTAGCAGCATAGAACAGCGCTAGTTTCACATTGTCCAATAAAACTATCCTACAAAAAATTCACTAGTACATGTGAGATGCATGTGGGCGCATCACATCGTTTTTTTATTGCAGCTGCTAACAGGCGGATGTGCAGGCAGAAATATTTCTGCCTCTATTCAATTCATTATCACACGGCGTGCGTACTGGAAACGTTATGTCAAGCTCATCTTACTTCGGCACAAACGGGATTACAAATTAGCCGCATCTTCATTTTTGGTGTAATGCAAGATGGTAGTAGTGGATTTTATTTTTTTGGATTATGACGGAGGAGCTTTTACGTCAATGACAAATCTCAATAGTAAGTCAAGATCACGATAGAATGGTAGCTGCATTCAACTAATAGTCTATAAAACTTAGCATTTCGTTCACTGTGTGACAATTTGAATCGTCATGATTCACTTCATATACCTTCCCCACCTTATCAAAAACGAAGAGCAGCTGTAGCTGCTATTGTGAGATGGCGGCCTCACCACCATGACACGAAGAGTCATAGTAATAAGATCACCTCGTTGGAGGAGTTTTTCCAGCAACCGTGGGAGTGTGTACGTGGTGAAGCCGAGATCTTGTTTATGCAAAGAGCCACTCGAGATGGTGACAGGTAATAAATAACAATACAATTAATTATGACGGAGGAGCTTTTACGTCAATGACAAATCTCAATAGTAAGTCAAGATCACGATAGAATGGTAGCTGCATTCAACTAATAGTCTATAAAACTTAGCATTTCGTTCACTGTGTGACAATTTGAATCGTCATGATTCACTTCATATACCTTCCCCACCTTATCAAAAACGAAGAGCAGCTGTAGCTGCTATTGTGAGATGGCGGCCTCACCACCATGACACGAAGAGTCATAGTAATAAGATCACCTCGTTGGAGGAGTTTTTCCAGCAACCGTGGGTGAATGGGCAAGGTGAAGCCGAGATCTTGTTTATGCAAAGAGCCACTCGAGATGGTGACAGGTAATAAATAACAATACAATTAATACAATTAAACCCCCTAATCATATATAAATAGATGGTCTGGTCATGTTTCCTTTGTAGGAGGTAAAAATGAACCTGGAGAAACGGACGAAGAGACGGTGAAAAGAGAAGTATTAGAGGAAATTGGCATTGACTTGAACAGTGATGACTATATCCAAATTGGCAAATTGAACGAACGGGAAATAACTTCCGTCAAGGACAATAAGCTATTAATGATCTTGATTCCCTTCGGTATGTACATACACTGTCTGGAAATTCTCATTGTAAATAATTAACCCGAAAAAAAAAAAAAGTTTATTTGCAAGTTGTTCCTGAATCTCCAGAATTTAAACTTCAAGAATCAGAAGTCGCAGCTGTGCAATGTAACGTATCCAAGAAATTATTGTATTCTGTGCACTCATTGTTCTTTTTGTTTGTACAGGGGTTCCGCTCTCTTTCTTCCTATCTACCGATCCTTACCCTTATCGTCGAATTACAGAGCAATTGAATCTCGTAAAGCTAAAAAGAAGTAGCTGGGCTACACCGTTGGTACATCTGATGATGGGATCCGTCACGTTCCCAGCCATTGACTTACCTACGTCACCTGAAGTCAAG
This sequence comes from Mucor irregularis B50, assembly GCA_000587855.1. Lineage (NCBI taxonomy): Eukaryota > Fungi > Mucoromycota > Mucoromycetes > Mucorales > Mucoraceae > Mucor > Mucor irregularis. The sequence goes on from AZYI01000236.1 coordinate 44,026, forward strand.
ACGCTCTTTCGTTTATGGGGTTTAACATTGGGTGTGACACGCGAGATAATTGAATTTACACAATTGGATCACAATCGCTTGGCGTTTTTGCAACTTGCCAAAAGTAAACCCATTTTCAGTCGCCCTGATATCGGATGGTTGACCACGCTGATTGCTTCCATCACCTTTACGATAAAGAACAAAACAGCCGCGGTACACAAATCAAGGTATGTATTATATTATGTAAAAAACAAAATGTTTACTGAATGCTATATATATCAATATGCAGTGACAAGGAGATGTGGGACAAAGTTTATTTCAACTCTATCCGAAAGGGAATTATGGTTGCAGTCCTGGTAAGATTAGGTTTTGCAGCTTTGGTCACTCGTTTCATCATAAAAAAACTATTATAAAATTTTTATTAAATTAAGAATTATTATATTCATGTAAAAAGAGTACGTAATGATATTAAAGTGTTTATGTCGGAAATTAGAAGTATTAGTAGTATTAGTAGTAGTATTAGGGTTTTTGTAATTATTAGTAGGTAGTAAAATTAATAGTAAAGTATAACAAAGAAGCGAGGAAAAAAGAGAAATGCAAGAAATCTGGACAAAATACACAAAGGGTAACTTTTTCAAAATAAGGACTACCCAGAGAAGAATAATATGCAATGTGCAACCATAATAAATAGACTTATTGGGGTTTGTTGGAAAAGTCAAACTGCTGCAGTGTAGGTGACTGAGGCGTGATGGGTGAATCAAGGTCTGAAGTAGGCGACCAATATCCAGATGAAAGAGCAGGTGATGACGCACTTTCTTCGTCTTCCATTCTATTCTTTTCATTCATGATGCGCAGTGGTTCTGGTCTATTATTGATATGACGTTGCAAGGCGACGGAAATTAGGGTGATAGGATTATTAGTTTCGTGTTTTACTTCTTGCATGACTTCTTCATCCACTACTGTGGGAGTTGCGATAGGTAATGTTTCGTAATAATCGCGTGGATCGTGTTCTATACTATACATGAAAGATCCAATACTCATTTTGGTAACGCCAAGATATTGGAGTCGTGTGCGAGCGTCGGGGTTTACTCTGGGTAAAAATTTCTGTGCGACAACGAAGGCTAAGATCGCATAGATGGAGCCGCCAACAAGATCAATCATATAATGGTGAGTAAGATACATGGTAGAGAACCACATCCACATGACATAGCCAACGGCAACAGGTTTCATACGAGGAAAGAGCCAGCCGACAAAGAGCATCTCAATGGTAGCACAACCTGAATGAAGTGAAGGAAAAGCTCCAAACACAAGTGGTGAAGTCCCAAATGTGGTTCCGTATAAGTCTAAACCCAATATTTCGTCAATACGAGATAACCCTCCAGCTTCCCCAGGAATAGAATAGTCGGCAGGTGCAGAGCCATAGATGATTTCATACCCTAAATAAATAAATTTATCGGTGAATGGCCCATCCCCTTTATATTATTTCCATTTTAACTTACATGGTGATGCATTAGGAAAAAGTAACTGGGTTAAAACACCTGCTAAATTCATATATCCAAACGCTTTGCCAAAAACTTTGAGTGATCCCGGTGGTCCATAAACAAAGATAAGTGCTGATAAAACAAATGGAAATGAAAAATGAAGTACTCCATAGGGTAACCATGTCAACACATCCAAGACTGGATGAGTGTGCTTTGAGATGATTTCAGATAGGTTAGCACCATACAGAATACGTTCAAGTGTAGGTAGGAGGTTGACAAAGATGTGGGTGGGACGATAATCGATAGGGATGAATTGGCAGGCAAAAAATGTGATGAGCCATGTAAAAATAGGTAAAGCAGGTACTGTAAAACGTCTAATGTAGGGTATAAAGAATGTCGATATAAAAGCAATTGCGAGTAATAATTTAAGTGGTAAAGCTCTTTCGATGATGATAAAATTAAATGTCATGATGGCTGCTATCAGTAAATATTGCAAGTCATAATATGACCATTGTCGATTACTGTGCGGTAATTTCGATAAAAGTGTATTCATTTTAACTTTCATCATCTTTGTGACTCAATTCCGGTATAAAGTAGAGAAAGTGAAAAAGACAGAAAAAAATATAAAAAGTAAGAAAATTAAATGATTGATTTTATATAAGAAAATTTAAAGTACATATCGTGTGACAGTAATAAGTAGCATATGTACCCTTAATAATCTATGGACCGGTATAACCGTTTTACCTTTCTGATTAGCTACTATCTCGCAAAATTTTATCTATAAATTATTGTGACTTTATAAAAAAATGGGTTGCATAGTGACCAAGATAGTTTGAAAATACTCTATTTTATAATACTTTGTAAAGTTTCTTAAGAGTAAACCTTGCAATTCCTGTTGGAAGATTACGTAGTAGTAAATGGAATTAACCGAAAGCCCGGCTATATATATGACCTGGCAACTAGACTAAAAAAAACATATGTGTCAAACAGAAGCATAAGAATGTTCATAGTCGCACAGAATTACCCATTATTCAAGATACCCGTAACCCGAAAAAAAGAATTAAGCTTCATCATTATTTCGTCTACACTCTGCTGCCGGTGGTATAAATATAGAACAAGTTTTATTGTCAAAATCTGTTTTGTACATGTGGATTCTGTCTCTCTGCCCAATGACGTACACCTTTTCATTATTATGATTCTTGGTCATAGTCAATCTTTATTACCGCTATAGTATGTCATTTCCCCTTAATCTCGCAGCCTGTGAATTTACAAATGGAATAGCATGATTGACCTTATTTGAGTAGAATCATGGCAAAGTCTTGAGGTTTGTTCTGTTTGAACAGCCAGCATTTTGTCATACGACACGTGTGTATGCGTAATGGGTCTTTTATGCTCATGCACTTCACACCTGTCGTTTTATAAATAAAAACCCAAGGGGGTGTGTGTTAAATATATACACGACAAGCTGTATTTACTTGCTACTATCCCTGGTAACTGATAAATATAAACATTTTGAGTTTCAATAATATGGAGTTTTAAGTCTCCGTGTTGCAAAAAGTATACCGGCCGCGTAAGGTGCCGAAAGAGCCATCCAAATGTGATCCGGTACAAAAGTAATCACCCAACGAGAACTCACCAACGAGCGAACTCCCATCACATGGTGTTACCCGATTTAATGGATTTTATTTCGGCGAAACAAATTCCCCAGCCTATCACACTATCATTGTGCCTGGACTCTTGATGAAAATGAAACGGCACAACGGTTTCCCCCTCTCTCCATTCATAATGTCAAAAGTCTATCACATTTAAAAGAATTTTCGGAACGACATTTCCCCATTCATCGATCAATTGAGAAGAAACGTAACAACAAATAAACAAAGTTCATCATTTTGACGATAAGCATAAACAAGCCATTGTTTGGACATAAGTAGTGACATTTACCGAGTAGCCTCTTTATTCATTTAAGCATGTATACTAACTGCACGTTTGCATGTATACATAAAAGTGCATCATGCTTTCAATCGTCGAACAGATGCCACTTTTTTATTTTTTTCGGAAGCGCCGAACTTTTTTTTTTTTTTTTTTGCTGCTTCTGTATGGCCTGTATTATGTAAGTAAGTATGCAAAGCGTCAAAGATCGCCCGTCAAACGAGATGAATGACGTTCTTTGTCCTGTATTCTGTATACCCTAGTTGAAAACCCTATTTACTTGTTACTTACGTATTAAAGATATATGAGTCTTGCCACAAAGTGTAAATAACTTTATAGCAGAGATTTACTTCACGGGGCTTGCCGCACTAAATATTCTCAAATATACGCGCAAGCGTAGGCATATATTTTAAGTACTTACATAAGCAAATGCTCGCCGTTTATCGCCATTTAATCGAGTAGATAAATACGCAAAGATTGATTAAATTCCCTTTTCAGATAAGCGAAGTAAGTCAAAGAATAAATGGTGGCAGCCCCGCAGTATATGATGGAAATTATTAAATCTGATGTTGTTGGCCTACATATGTAGTGGAATTAGCTTGCAATTTATGCTGTCAGAATTGCGTTTGGTTTTCTTCTTTTACTGAAGGAGGTGCTTTGAGACTAGCCAGATCGGCAGATACTTATCCAAGGGAACAAGAAAAACCACGCGATAAACATTTATTGCAGTTTTTGTGATACGTTAAACCTCGAAGAATTATTTGACAACGATTTTTATTGAAAAATTTCTTATCGCCTGGACAGAGTATGGAGGACCATAAACATATTAATATTCTCGTTCTAGCCACCCGAGCTCAATCACATCAGTGGTTGCCAATAGTGGTCAGCATTCACCATAATAATCATGGGTATTTCCACCGCAGATTGATCTAAAGATATGTTGCTGAATAGACTACAGTAGGCCAAAAACTTCATCATTCCAAATATACTCTTACGTATCCTTTAGATCAGATTTATCCTCTCCGCTTCTTTCTTTTTGATATACTATTTTTTCTATGATGGTTCAAAAGAACATTGCCATCTTGGCTTAATTTAAACAGATTTTAAGCTAGTTGTGTAGAAAACATTGTAAACTTATGACAGAATAAACTTTTTGTATCCTTCAAGTGTATTAGTGAGGGGGAATCTTTATCCCCGCAGATTGAATAGAAAAATCAAGATAATAATGGCAAGTGTCCAGCTTGATTGCTCAGTCAATAATTAATCATTTCCTGGGCTCTTTCGTGATAATCTAGCTTATATTTTTATAAATATTGACCACAAACGTGTTTGATCCTGCTTTTCTTTCCTTCTCTAATATCTCCTCTGTCGTGAACGTTCGCACAAAGGATTTGTTCCCTACATCAAATGCATTCTTGATAAATCCAGTGTAGATGCGCGATCAGAGACTTCATCTTTACGGCCTTCTACAGATCCTTTCCCCCCCCCGTTCTTTGCTTTTAAAAAGGTACTGATTGAAGACTTTGAGTAATAGGCATCACCTAAAAGGAAAAAGATTGCCCCGCAAGAGGCAAAATTCCTGTGGTTGGTAAACCTATGTGGCCGTGAGGATGCAGAAGTGTTGTAGGTTTTACCGCAAAAACAAGCCCAAGTGTTTTCCACTGACATTGCAGCAACTATAATTTGGTTTAGACACAATTGAAATCCACCGTCGCTAGTAAGGCCAAGCCGATGAGCGTTTGATACGGCTCTGTGCGACTTCGAAGTTGCATTCATATAGAAAGTAAGCTCACAAAGGGAGTCCTTAGCAACACAATTTTCAGAAACATTCCAATGAATTTCACGTCACTTTGAAAGAAGGTAAAAATACAAAATTCTGTTACTCAACTGTAAAAATATATTGTTCTAATACGTTTTCATCATTTTGTAGCTACTATATCTGCTTCTAGATTCAACGACAAAATTGAATACCCTGATGTTGGTTGGTTGTCTCAAAACTTTCACCAATTCTGTCGTGTTTCGCAATCACTGCAAAAAGATTCATCCGAGGCAGCTGTTGATAAAGGTCTTGAATCATCATCAACACCACTCACTGTAAACCCTCGCTCTGCACGCATATTGTATCGAAGTGATCTTATCAAAGAATATACAGAAATAATCAAAAATAGTTCGATGTTCTACGCACCACAAAAGACTCTCACATCATCAAGGCAGCTGGCCTCAGGATTTGATAACTCGTCTACAGTTTTTTTTATGCGAAAGCTAGCCATGAAGAGTTTGAGGTCGACCAGTTGACGCCAGCGACGATATTTACCGTTTGCGACCTTCCTCATAACCAAGGAAATGGTTCAGCAGCAAATGTCTCAGAAAAAGTAGCATCAAGATTTCTCCAAGCCTTAGCTGTGTCTGTGATCAACCAGCTACCTCTTGATTTCTCTTCCGCTTTAGATGATTTTTCCAATGTCAAACTTATGAAAGGTTCTCAATCATCAATATCATTGGCATGGAAAAACTTTTCAGCTTTTGTTGATAGTTTGGCTATCAATGTGAACAAAGAGGTATTACATACCATCACCCGGTGTTTTAGCAAAAAAGGTGAATATTTCGACTGTTGCTGTTGATGCATGTCAAACCGTTAATTTGGCAAATCGACAGATAAAAAAAGATGTATACCCACGCTTACAAAACCTGTTTTGATTTTGCTTCAGTACAAGGGTAAATTATGACACTATGATGGTACATAAGATCGAAGCAATAAAAAGTGCTCCGGCTAACCATTAATCGACATGGTAATACAAAAAACATAAGGTTAAAGCATAAATGCTAATTTCCCTTGTCATAAAAGGTGAGACTGTTGTTATTCAGAACTGGGAAAAGTTTGATACTGCGAATATTACAACATTACGTAGATATGAAATAAGGCGACTAGAGCTGTTCAAATTAATCGCTGATTTGTCCTGCTATCTTGCGATACCTTATTTTCACCATATATAGCTCAACAAACAAACTTTTTTCAGTGTAAAGTTTGGCACATTTCCCATACTGGTAGTGTGATACAGTTGAACCACAATACAAAGAGGGTTTTACGTAAAACTAAGCTTTTAAATAATCAACAATGATGTTCTTTGCTATATCTTTTTGCATCATTAATATCTTTCAAATTGTCTTTAGCCAACGTGCGGTATGTATAATGAACCAGCCTTCACTTATACTATTGGCTGGTCACTGTTGACAATGAAACGAAATCTAACTTTTATTTGTGTAGAACAGAATTTTTTGTAGTAAATAATTTTTGAACTCATATACTATATATAACACAATTCTTTAAATGACAATTTGGCACTATGAGACCTCCTAGGGTGTTTATTGTTGTTTACTGCAACCATTAACAGGAGTTTCAAGCTAAATTTTTACTAAGCTCAACACATTTACAGAATTGAAACAGAACCCCTACATAATATGTAGAATATGAAACGGGTTACAAGGTACAGTCAGGTCCAAGCGGCGGACAGTTGACCTTGGACACTACAATGACTAGGCTGAAACAGAACAGGCAAACATATTCAGGTACCACTGCTCCAAACCAAAAGTCTCCTATATAGAAAGCATGAAAACTATTTTTAACTGGATATAAATTCTTGGTATATGTAATATGTAACATGCTTGGTGTCCGTACAAGAGTCGCTTAAGCCTTATTTAAATCCCGCAGAATTCGCTATGTACTTTTGCTTGTGCAGGAAGTCAAAATCAATGCCGTTTAAGATAACGATATGCGTGCCTGTCTGAGCCTAATCCATCCGTGAAACACCTTTCGGGGGCCAAGTAAATCTTTGTATGCATCCCTTCTCTTGACATTTTAGGAAATAAAAAACTTGGTAATAAAGAACAGTCTGCGAAGTGATTATATATTTATTAGACAATTGAAACAAAATAGAGAGAAAAAGTATAGAATGAGTTAGACTGAAGCGAGAAAAAAAAAAATAGGTATCATGTTATGCAAAGGGATAAGAGTAATAATAATAAAAAAAAATGCGCGTGATAATTTACACTTTTAATCTTTATGATGGTCCTCGACCATGATCATAGCACTAGGAATAGGCTCACCATCTAGTTTAAATTCCCATCCAGCTTCAGTTTGATAAGCAGTGCCATAATCATTGGAACCACTTTCAGAGTAAATCCAGTTGAATGGTTCGGACGGAGTTTGCACAACCAACCAGTAGAGCTTTGATTTTTGAAGTACGATGGTGACTTCAGGTACCCATTCCAACACACCAAAGTCGTCGTCTTCAGCGGTTAATTCGGTCTTGACAATGGTGGTCTCCACACATTTGTCCATATCAGGTATTTGAGGTCTTCCCAAGCCAAAGCGTTGCTTTTTCGAGGCGCACACAGATAACGTAGCTTCAACAGCGCCGTTTACATTTTTGGTGATAGGTAACACCGGTAACTGAACGTTGACCAGGTGAACATGACGGTTGGGAAAGAGACGATCCCACCAGCTCTCACCTCCTCCTTCAATGATGGCGTGATTCAAATCAATTTGCTTGACGTTATTGTTTGCAGGATTGGGTGAAAAGGCGGCGGCTGCGGCTTTACCAGCATAAATGGGTAAGCCTGAAACATTTTCTATGGGTGGGAAACCAGTATGCAAAACAATGTGTGAGGTTTGTTGACTCGTTTCGGAAACAGTATCCGCAATGAAAATTTCTTCTTCAAAGTAAATAGGAGCAAGTGATTGCATAAATAATGTTAACAATATGATACAAAGAATAAATCGACGCACCCACATCCATCGGTTCACTGGTGTGGTGTCCATCTCTTGCTGTTGTTCTGCTGATTCAAACGCTTGCTTTTCAACATCAACAGCTGCTGCTGCTGCTGCTATAGGTTGTTTTTCTTGTTCAAACTTCATGGTTTCTTTATTTGTTTGTTACAAAGAAAAGAAAAAAAAAAGAGGGAAAAAAAAAGAGTGTGTTGAAAAAGGAGACTTTAAAGGATTTGCAAAAAAAAAAAGGACAGAGTGACCGTTTTGTTGTTGTTGTCCGTTTCGAAAATATGCTATCAAATCACGCGTGCGTCCCCCTCCTCCTCCACATTAGTTTGCCTTTTTTCTTGCTCATTTTTCATTTTCCGATGTTATAAGCATAACAAAAATGTTGAAACGAGAATGTCATATATCCGCTAACGCCAATAAGTACATAGTCATATGAAGTGCCGATTTTTTGTTCCCTTTTCTATTAACTGAAAACAAAGCCATGCGTATCATACTACAAGATATTTCGTATAACTTGGAGATAAATGAATTGTAACAATGGGAAACCATTGGTGCAAAAAAGCTTAAATTGATATATAAACTCAAGCAGGAACGACGCTTATTTTTTAATTTAAATTTCCTGTTTTATATTTCCCCTTTTCTCTTTCACTTTTTTCTTTTCCCATACATCATGACTACCTCTACTGTTCAACCTGTTGTTGCTGCTCAACAATCCAAGCATTTCAAGAAACCGGATGACGTTGCCCACAAAAAGTCTTTGGAAGACCTCAATAAAAAGATTGACTCGTTAAAAAAGGAACAGGTACGTTTAACTTTTCTTCTTCTTTTCCCCGATCGCGTACACACCCCATCTTGAATCGCGATCATCACCTTCATCTGGTTGTGTTCTTTTGAACCCTAACATAACACGCGTTATATTGTTATTGCTAGGATGCTGTCAAGGCCAAAATTGAAAAATTGGGTAAATCAGATAACTCTCGTCGTGAAGAATTAATTGCTCAACTCAGCGAGATCCGTGATAAACAATCCAATATCAAGAAGGGCAAGAAGTCGGTCTATGAGCAATTGGATGCTTTGAATGAGTCTATCAGAAAGAAGGTACGTGTATCACGCTCTTTAGAGAAAATGAGTGATTTATAAAGTTGTGTATATATGTAGGCGGGTGAAGTCAAAGCTTTCCAAAGCAAGGTCCCATTCAAGACTACAGAAGAAGTTGATCAACGCATCAAGTAAGTCTGCAAAACCCCCATTTACATGGAACAAAAGAGTATTCACAACGTTGAATTAGGGAACTCGAAAACCAAATCGAACGCGGTGTTCGATTAGTGGAGGAAAAAAAGGCAAGTGGTACCATTTTATTGGACAACAACGAAGCAAACAATAGTGTAACATTTGTATTCTATTAGATTCTCCAAGAAATTTCTACTTTGAAGCGTGGTCGTGCTCAAGTAGAAGATATCAACGAGCAACAAAAGGCTTTGAATAGAGAGCGTGATATTTACAGCGAGTTGAAAAAGAACGTTGACGATGGTGAAAATAAGAAATTGAGCGATCAATACGAAGTGTTGAACGCTGAACTCCAAAGTATCTTTGACAACGGTGCCAAACAACGTGAGAGTCGCAATAAACTTTACGATGAACGTACACGTATCAAGAAAGCATTGGATGACGCCTATAACACTTTGCGTTCTTCTCGTGACGAACACCGTAAGGCAAATGATGAGTACTACACAGCTGTACGTGAAGCTCGTGAAAAGCGCAAAGAAAATGAGCGTCTTGAAAAGATCAGATTAGAAGCTGAAAAGCATGAAGAGAACGCTCGCCAAGAACTTGAATTGGCTTCCTTACCCGCTTTTGAACACGAAATTATTTTGTGTGATACATTGGCTGCCTTTTTACAAACATTTGTTAGCAAGAACGCTGGCGCTGCTGATGCCGCTGCTGATGCTGCCACCAACAATAACAGCAGTAATGCTCCTGAAGGTTTTGTTCTCAAAAAGAAGGATGACGATGAAGTTTACTTTATGGGTGGTAAGAATAAGAAGAAAGGAGGTGCTAAGGCTCCCAAGGAGAAGAAGTCTTCCGATGCATTGAAATTACCCTTGTCCACTATGGATGATTTCTTTGAGGTCAAAGTTACTGTCCCCACCAAGGTCTCAGAAATTCCTGCTACCCTTGAAAAATTAAAGGAACGTAAGGCTCATTATAAGGCTGAACAACCCAAGGCTACAGAGGCCAACAAGAAGAAGGCGGAAGAGAAAATTGCCGCCATGGCAGCAGCCCGAAAGGCCGAGGAACAAGCTAAGCTTGAAGCTGATGTTTCTGCTGTGAATTTAGAAGATGAGAAGAAAAACTAAGTCTCTTTACACATGAAACCATTAAGCAAAACACACCCTCATCTATGTATATCATTCAAAACTCATAATAAAAGTTTCCTCTTTTTTTAATAATGATGTGGATATTTTTTTTTTTTGTACAATTGTTGTAAATCTAAAAATCTATTGCTCAATAATAGCCTTTGATAAAAGGAATGCATCGGCAGGTTCAATATTTTTGTAGTAATCCTTTTCGGTGCGAACAACTTCAAAACCATTCTTCTTGTAAAATTCAGCAGCTTTCTCGTTGTTGATTTGAACGTGCAAGTAAACTTTGGAAATATCTTTGGCAAGTTTGGCTTGGTCTAAAATGTGTTGAAGTAATTGGGAACCTATCGTACTTTATCATTAGTAGCTGTAATAAGCGTAAACTGCTTGTTAAAAAGTACCTAAACCAAGGTGACGGTAAGGTTCCAAAACACCCAATGTCATCATATAAATCTTGCTTAATTCGGGGTTGTTTTCATCGGGTTCTCTACGGCAACAGACAGTACCAACACAAACATCGTTATAATAAGCTATAAAAAAAACAACGGGTTTAGTAACGTCACTATTATTCACTTTTCTTGTATATAGTAAGTTTGTTTGTACCTAATTTTGCGAATTCACCAGCTTCTAATAAATCGGTGTAGAAGTTATCGCCGTAATTAACAGGGAACAATACTTTATGGAGAACTCTAACTTGTCCCAAGTTGTTACGAGTGACATCTCCAAGGTCTGCGCGCGTAGACATTTTACGTTTATATTACAATGAGGAATGAAGAAGGGGGAGAAAATTATTATATCAGTGTGCTGTAAAAATATTTTTTGTGTGTGGTTTCAATTTGACATGTTCGTGACTTAAAATGGGAGATCTCCTCACCGCTTATGTTTATATCTCGGTGGCATTTCGACGCTGTTCTTCTCTTTGACACAAAGAAAAAGTTAAATAAAGTGATGCGCTTTACGAAAGGATTCCTGCCTATGACTAATAGAACGCATCCTGTGCACAATCTCATCATACTAGGTACAACAAAATCTTTTTGCTGGCGTGACAGTTTGTCTACATAAATTTATCATAGAATCCATCCGCTTACTTGTAAATAACATCAAGCAATGTTATAGTACTTTTTACCAGTGAGTGGTCTAATAGTAAGTAAAAATCGTTCTGTGATGATGCTTATGATTGCTGCTTGCAGTGAATCCTAGCGACTTTAATCGGATCTTTAATCCACCTTCGAATGGTCAAGTCTGTGACTGCAGCAGCTTCCCCATGGCGACCCATATTAATAATGCCTTCTTTTTCCCTACACTTGGTGTTCCTCTTAAACTCTTACTTTTTTCCTACATTGAAACAATGACTTCACGAATTATTTTATCTCAACTCAAGCGAACCACTGCCTTGAAAGCAGCCATTCTTCCTCAATTCACTCAACATGCCGTCAAGAGAACAATGATGACTAAGAATAACCTTTGGGCTAATCGTATTAACACTCACAAAGTAAGCTCTTTATTAGGTAGTCAACAAGGTGAGTCTAGTCTAGTCTAGTGTGTATATTTTATTCAGCAGAGAACTAATTATACATACTTGTTTAGTTCGCACCATGTTCATTCAAACCGAGCAAACTCCTAATGACGACTCTCTCAAGTTTATTCCTGGCGTGCCCGTTTTAGGCTCAGGTTCAGCTGAATTCTTGGATGTACGTGCTTCCATGAAGTCACCACTCGCCAAGCAACTGTTCCACATTGATGGTATTGCTGGTGTCTTCTTTGGCCCTGATTTTATCACTATTTCCAAAGAAGAGACTGCAGAATGGCAATTGATGAAGCCAGATATCTACGCAGCTATTATGGATCACTTTGCATCTGGACAACCCATTGTATACGATGCTGATGATTTAGCTGCTAGTGATACTACCATTCATCCTGACGACTCTGAAGAAGTTCAAATGATCAAAGAATTACTCGATACCCGTATTCGTCCTTCCATTCAAGAAGATGGTGGTGATATTGAGTATTGTGGATTTGAGGAGGGTATTGTTAAGCTTAAGTTAAAGGGTAGTTGCAGAGGTTGTGATAGCTCTGCTATTACACTCAAGAACGGTATTGAAAACATGTTGATGCATTATATTCCTGAAGTGCAAGGTGTTGAACAAGTCATTGACGAGACTGAATCTATTGCCCTTCAAGAATTTGACAAGCTTGAAAGAAAGTTGGGTGAAAAATAAACTCAATCGTACTAGACAAAAAAACCAACACCATCGTATATATACACATCTTATTCTTATATAAATAAAAACACTTCTCTTTATATGCTTTATAGATTAAATTACAATTCTACTTTTATTCCTTTTCCAAGTTAATGGCATTGCCAAACTTGGCGTATAATTCCTTCTTTAATTCCTCCATCTTTCCTTGAACACCGTCAATTTGTTGCTTGACTTCCTCAAGTGACAAACCAAGTTTCTCGGATTCTTTTTCAACTTTCTCAATAGCCTCTGGTGCACTGACGTGAACAAAAGCATCGCCAACCTTATATCTCACTAACTCGTCCTCATCCGCTAACTCAAGTTCCATGGCAACATCGTCCAAATACTCTTTTTCTTGCTATAAAATAGAGAGCAGTGAGTTTGACACATTGGACACCATGTGAGCTTCTTTCCTTCTTTACCTTGAGCTTTTCATATTGTTCTTCAAGATCGTCAATTTTAGCATTGTATTTACTGAATTCATTAATACGTTGTTGATCAACCCACGAGACCTCGACATCACCATCGGCCTCCTCCTTCTCGTTTAACTTTTTTTTTTGAAAATGAACATGTTAAAAATGTTGTCAAATCATATATCACTTTAATGACACTTTTACCATTCTAATATTGGACATCTTTTTCTATGTTGGTATCTCTTGACAATGAAAAAAAAAAAGATGAGGGGTTGTACTTTCAGTTACGCGCTGGTACAAAAAGACAAAAATTGGAAATCGTGTTCTTTCGAAGGCCGACTTTGCAAGCGTGCGTGCTGTCAAAAAATTCGCTCAATATCGCTTGCACAAAAACCAAGTGCATCATACCAAGCTAATTTATCATTAGCTTTTCATATTGTTCTTCAAGATCGTCAATTTTAGCATTGTATTTACTGAATTCATTAATACGTTGTTGATCAACCCACGAGACCTCGACATCACCATCGGCCTCCTCCTTCTCGTTTAACTTTTTTTTTTGAAAATGAACATGTTAAAAATGTTGTCAAATCATATATCACTTTAATGACACTTTTACCATTCTAATATTGGACATCTTTTTCTATGTTGGTATCTCTTGACAATGAAAAAAAAAAACGATGAGGGGTTGTACTTTCAGTTACGCGCTGGTACAAAAAGACAAAAATTGGAAATCGTGTTCTTTCGAAGGCCGACTTTGCAAGCGTGCGTGCTGTCAAAAAATTCGCTCAATATCGCTTGCACAAAAACCAAGTGCATCATACCAAGCTAATTTATCATTGCCTTTCCAGTGTAAATATTAAGTTAGTCGAACGATTTTGAAAATATGTATGCTTACTACGTGCGATTTTCACCTTATGTGATATGCCTCACAACGAGGGGTATGGCTCAGCCAATATGTCAACAGAAAATATTACCTCTAGATTCGTCCAAGCTTTATCCACATCATTTGGCAATAATAGCTAAACACGGTCTTTTCCTGCCATCTTCAAAGCATTCCATGCTATGTATGTATCGAAAAGGCACGGGAAATTAGCTGTTACAATAATTACAAAGGCTGGAAAAGTTTGGTGGCTGCTCTGACATCCTTGGAGAATACAAGTAATAATAATGAAGGATTGCATACAACAAAGTATCAACTCCTTCCGATTATTACGTAGGTCAAAACCCTGTATTATTGGGAACATGCACGAAGCACCTCAAATGCAAAATATTTCGATTGGTGTTCAATGATCGTCACTTGGGGCCACGTTTATTTCTATCTTTGAATAAATGATTCAGCATTACTACTCAATCACGTCTATGAATTATGAATACACAATTACGTAGTTTCAGTAATTATTGCTACGAGTAAAAAAAAAAAAAAAACAAACAATGAAAAATTAGGTGATGCGTCGATCAAATAAATATGAGTGTATGTACGTATGTAGTATTGAAAAGGGGAGTTGAATGAAACTAAAAACACGCCCATGTATATTTCTGCGGACATCGCCGCAAAACTGAACGTAAAGAGAGACTCGGTGTAATACAGCGAAAATAGTAGATAAAATGTATTTAAATCATAATTACTGCGTCCGTTTTATACACAAATATAAACAATTCATACTTTTGCAGCAAATCACCCTCCCCCTCCTTCCTTTTTTCTACGCACACTAAAAAAAAAAAGTGATTCATGACTCCTTTTGTTCATGTTTTTATGACACCAAAAAATGTCGTTTTAATTCCACCAACCTTTTTTCGCTCTCTCCCTATTTATAAAAACTCCTAAATAAGACATCATTGACTTTCTTTGTTCCCTCTCTTTCCCTTATTTCTTTTTTCTATTGTACATACCATGTCTAAAATCGCATCTTCGATATTAAGAGAGTAAATAGAGTCTATCATACGTTTTATATACATTGCGCTCATCTCTTTTATCAACTTGTAGGTACAAAATTGTTATGGTGGGTGAGGGAGGTTTGTACATACATAGCGCACGTTGCGTGATAAAATACATACTGACGAAACACTCAAGGTGTCGGCAAATCAGCCATGACCATCCAATTTATCCAATCCCAATTTGTGGACGAGTATGACCCCACTATTGAAGGTACGTGGTAGCTATTGGATCGAAGATTTAAGCTTACTTGATTCTAACTTTATATGTATAGATTCTTATCGTAAACAATGCGTAGTGGATGGTGAGTGCGCACTACTTGATATCTTGGACACGGCTGGGCAAGAAGAATACAGGTATATAAATATATAACATAAATTGATACAAGAATTCACTCAACTGGGATGTATATATTTACGTAGTGCGATGAGAGAACAGTATATGCGTAATGGAGAGGGGTTCGTTCTCGTGTATTCCATTACATCACTGCGATCTTTTGAACAGGTTCGAAAATTATACGATCAAATTGCTCGAGTAAAAGACTTGGATTCCTTCCCGGTCATCCTTGTTGGGAACAAATGCGATATAGAACAGGATAGGCAGGTTCCTATTCAAGGTAAATAAGAACCATTTTTTGCTTAAAATAGGAGCGTCGTTTTGATATATGTATGTACGTACGCAGAGGGTAGAGCATTGGCACAACATTATGGATGTGAGTTTATTGAAACTTCAGCTAAACAAAGAATCCGTATCGACGAAACATTTTATGGTATTGTACGCGAAATTCGACGCTTAAATGAAGAGAAAGAAAAGCAACATTACACAGCGAATAACAACAACAACCACACAGAGTATGAAGAGGTGGGGTGTTGTCATAGCCAATGTATCATTCTATAATAATAAAGATCTACTTGCTTTATTCAAAAATATCAAGTGTGGTAAAGGGTTTATCCTTGTTCTTTTCCTTTTCTGCCTTTGCCTTTTCCAATGCAATCTTTTCATCCATGTCAGCCTGAATTAAAATATAAATGATGAGTAAAAATGTTATCTTATACGCAGAGAGCAAAATCCACTCACCATCTTATGATCAACAACGTTCTTGGCCTTCTTGCGTCTATGTCTCTTTAATGCAGAGTTTCTACCTCTCATTCTCTTCTTTTCCTTTTCTGGTGTATCGGGTGTATTTGCCTCACGTTCCTCTTCTCGTCTCTTCATGATTTCTGCCTTTGTTAACTTATTGACTTTACCAATTTGAGTAGGATCCAACACAATCATATCAGGTTGAAGTTTATCCAATAAGGTATGCACTTCAGTTTCTTGTCTTTGTCTCTTGGTTTGGAAGGGATTGGCTTCGAGAGCATCAAAGTTAGCCTCACCAGCACCGGGAATAATCAAACTTGAGATACCCTTTTGATGACCCACACCCAACACATCTTCATAGGGAACAAATTTCAGGTCGTTGATCATGGATCCAGCTTCAAGATGGGTCATGTAAGGTGAAGTTTGCTTGGTTCTAAATGCGTCCTTCCACACTTGCACTGTTGTGTTGAGTCCCACACCCAATAATCCAGTATCTGATATATCTAAAGAAGTGGCTGTACGAGGTGTGTAGTATTCTTGAAGACATCCGTAGTTACGGATATCCCAAATCTTCAATTGTCCGTCTGCACCTGAAGTTGCCATATAATGACCTCCTCTATCCACAGCCATTGCTCTCACAGGTCCACGGTGACATTGCATTTTGACTAAGGGTGCAGGCATACTGGGTGACCAGAGTGTCACTGTACCGTTTTGGTGGCCCAAGTGAATCACTGCATTATAACGGTTTTGGGTC
Organism: Mucor irregularis B50; assembly: GCA_000587855.1. Classification (NCBI taxonomy): domain Eukaryota; kingdom Fungi; phylum Mucoromycota; class Mucoromycetes; order Mucorales; family Mucoraceae; genus Mucor; species Mucor irregularis. Next base: position 60,975 of record AZYI01000236.1, read on the forward strand.
ATGGTGTTGCAGGGTCCAAGCTTTGTACGTTTCTCGGCGACAAGTTCACCAGTAGATGTATCTTGGTATTTTAAATATCCATTGCTACCAATCGATGCAAGCAAATAATGATAGGGTAAGAATTCAAGTTTATCGACAAATGTGTGGTGTTGAAGACGGTGGATTTCTAAGCCGGATTTATCGTAAATGTACACATATTTCTTTTGTGCCACTGCTAGTAAAGTCTCATTATGAAGCCATCTAAAATGCACGTATGAGTTATGACATGGGTGAGTTCTAGAGTACGAGTTGATACTTACGTAACGTCGCGCACTGTTTCATTGACATGGGTTTCGAAATGAAGTCCACCAGTTTGCCAATCGAAAGCGGCAATGTGTCCTTTATGTCCACCGATCAGTAAATGACGACCGTTCTTGGTGTAGTCAATAGCATAGGGACCATGTTGTGGTAAATCAAGTGAAAAGATCTATTATACAACGAGGCATTAGCATCTCATTCTCTCTCTTTTATATTCCATGTCATACCTTGCTGGCTGTATTGACATCGAGGCTAGAAAAGATCTTGTCTTGTCTAAACTTGAATGTCTTTTCCATGCCTTCGGCCTCTAAATAACCGGCCTCTTCTTGCAACAACAACTCGGCTCTGGCAGCTGCACGAGCAGCATCGCGAGTTTGCTTTTCTTGGTGCGTTAATTTAGCCTTAAGCTTCTTATCCACTACTTTCTATACAAGCAATATGTCAAAAATAAATCTCGAATACTTTTTCGCTCACTGTGTCTTACTTTAGTGGTGGAGGCGTCGGGTTGCACACGCAAATATTTCTCTTCGTTTTTAACAGGTTCCTCTTCCTCGGTTATTTTCTTGGTTGGGACAACCTTGTTGGCTCCTTTGTTCTTGTTCTTTCCCATTATGTCTATTCTATTATGCTTGTCAAAGGAAGTAAGTAGCAAAGCAGAAAAAAAATAGAGAAAGATCCAAAATGGGAACAAGAAACGAAAACCTGTCACATAAGCCACTTGTACAAAAAAGGAAATTGAAATAAAGGTACAAAAAAAAGACAAGGGGAAGGGAAGGGGATATACTTTATTTTATATATTACAAAATATTATAAAAATTGATCTTGTTCATCTACAGGTGTATTGGCACCACTGGATGTGGCTCTTGATCTCTGTTGTTGTTGTTGTTGCTGTTGCTTTCTGCCCATCAAACTATTTTTCAGAGCACGCAAAGCAAATACGGTGAGACCAATACCAGCCCAATCTTCATCGTGTAGATCACGGAGATCGCCTACAGTCATAATATCCTGATCCTGTAACTTATGCACCCATTCCAAGGCTTTATCCTTGTTACGATTCAAATGAGCAGCTGTTTGGAGAACAAAAACTTCAATGTCTGTATCATTTGAATACTCTGTGATAATTTGCATTAGAAAGAATATTCCACTTGGAAGCAACACTGCATATAACTTACCTGCAAATATATCGTGGTGGCCACTCTCATCAAAGCCTTGATTTACGGGAGAGGTTGTTGCACTCATGGTATAAGTGTCTTGAAGAGAATGATCCACCTCGGTCGTATCCTCCAAGGAAAGTCTAGCTTGTTCCAACATGGCAAGGGTATCTTTATATCTTTCTTCTGCCAGTTGGGTTCTTTGCTCATAACTATCACACTTTTTCTCTGCGTCAAGAATCTTTTCTCTAGCAGCATCTAATTCAACTTTAGCACGTTCTAATTCAGAGCGAATGTCGTTCTCTCTTCTCCACACTAAACGGTCATCCTCGATTTTTTCTTCTGCGGAATTTTGCTGCTTTGTTAAATCACGAAGGAGACGATTGATATCGCCAGTAATCAATTGCTGATATCTTTCTGGTAATACTTGCTCCTCGATCATCTCTGCAACCACATCCTCTGCTGTGTCTGTGTCCGCGTTGAATTCGAATTTGACAGAGAGTTTATCCATGCCCTTGAAAACGACTTGAAGCGTCAACTGCTTCATGGTCATGTCCGTTGCCAACAAGACCACTTCTGGCTCTACAGCTAAAAATGAGTGTTCTAATATCTCCTGAGCAGACATACGCTCATCTTCATTGGCCAAACAGTTGTTGATTAAAGCCAACACTTCAGGGTCTTGTACTCGAGAAAGACATTCAGGACGAATGGTTTGAGTGACTTTTTTAAACACTTGAGCAGCGTTGGTGCATTCATTGTAAGGATATTCACCAGTGACCATTTCCAAAAGACACATACCAAAGGCATAGATATCGACCTTTTCACTGTATCCTTTCTCTTCATACATTTCGGGTGCCATGAACTCAGGGGTGCCAATGACAGTATACTTTTTATCTACTTTCATTTCAGCTGTACCCATATCACCAATTTTGATTTCACCATGAGCACCGTTAATGAAAATGTTATCACATTTGATATCACGATGAATGATAGTAGGTTGATGTCCATGCAAGTAAACAAGACCCTTCAAAATTTGTCTACACCATCTCTTTACAATCTTCATGTTGGGTAAAGGTGATAATTTGCGAATGTATTCACGAAGGGTGCCTGATGTCATGAGTTCTGTAATGAATACAAATTCATTCTCATTATACCAAGCTTCATGAAACGTAATGATATTAGGATGTCGAACAGATTTGAGGATTTCAATTTCATGACCAAAAGCCCTCACTTCATGACGAGTGACCTGTAGGAATAGTTAGTACAAGGTCCTCACTTTGGCAGGTAAAAAGAGAAACTTACCTGGAGTACATTCCATGCTACTTCATAGCCTTCTTCTCTATCAATTGCTTTGTAAACGACTTTGAAGGCACCTTTGCCCAGAAAGGTGTTCAATTTTGCAAATCTTCCGTTGTTGGACACTTCTATCACTCTCTCCGTATCGGATTTATTAGCACGTTCATCAATTTCAGTATTTGGATTCATCCAAACACCTCCAAAGGGCTCCATATGTGGTTGTCTTTCATACTCGGGAAATTGAGCTGCCAACTGACGCACAAGTGATAATGAACTGGTTGTATTGGTGTTGTCATTAGTGTTGGCTTCTTCGTCGTTGGAAGAAGGACTGTAAACTCCAGAGTCTATTGAGTCCTCACTTTTTGACTTGAGCAAATGCGCATCATGAATAGCAGACGCAGCAGCAGCAGTTGTAGTAGTAGTATTAGTAGTAGTGATAAGGGATGCCATTGGTGTATAATGTATATAATCTCTCTCTCTCTTCTCTTCCAAATAATAATTAATTAAAAAAAAAGCGTTGTTCTCAATCTCTCAAATTTACCAACCCAACATTAGGGATGATTGTATTTAAAGATGTAAAAACAAAAGAAATAGTGAAAAAACAGAATAGTTAAAAAGAATAAAAAGAAACTACTTGAAAGAGTGTTGAAAGAAGCAAATAGGAAAAGTTTTTTTATAGGTACTTTTTTTTTTCAAAAGGCACACTCACACACACAACTCTGGAATTGAAATTGATCAGACGACTCTTCTCTCAACACTCCAAGCTATCATTCTGAGTACCCAGCCATGATTGAGGCTTTTTTTACCTTTTTTTAGTTTGTTGAACTGATGACCTGGGTGCAGTTAAATATAACTTTTTGGATCCAACTTTTTTTCTGTACTAAAGAATTGTCGTCCCATACGATGACAGGCAATTTATCCACATGTTTTCAAGTGGTGAAAATAGCCTTGTAAATCAAAGAATTCACCTCCCTACCCTATTTATGTAATTAATTTCTTCACTTGACACAAATACGGTTAAACAACAATCGTAGCAATGGCTGCTGCTTATTCAGGGCTATACTCCGCCATCTTGCTGCTGCGTGGGTGGGTATGTCCATAAATATATAAAAAATAAGGCCTTCCAGGGGTATAATAGCTTCAAGCCCAAAGTGCGCTTCTTAAATATTCTCTGAACGAATATAGACGGAATAAAAGTTGAACATTGTATTGGCTACGTAGTGCAGGGTAAAGAAGATAACAACACTCTCAATATTCCAGGTCGAAAAACATGAACAGCAACTGATAATCGACCTTGAATTGTTTGCTCTATACCTAGGTAGTATATGAGCACAAAGACACGAGGATATCAAAAACTGCTACACTAGTTGCCCCATTTCAACTCGAGGAGCCATCCAAGCGTAGTTAGACGATGAAATACACAAAGCAAAAGCATTGGGACGTTTACAAGAAAGCAAAAAAAACAGGGTACATAGCACCGTCAAGAACAAAAGCAACACCTTAAAAAGCAAAAAGGAGAAATTCTTTTTATGGATATAATCTGATTCCATTTGAGGATTAGTCCAGATACTTCAAGTACAAACAAATCATCTCTGGTTGAAAGACAGAAATTGGCTGTATATGTAGAATTGGCCTGAGAAATTTATATCAAACGGAAGACTACATAGGATGTTCAATGTCATCGACCAAGTACGTACAACAACATTTGCTTATATTATTTAACGGTTATCCCTGTACTTTCATAAAAGAATACTGTTTTGTCAGTAGTAAGGAGTACCACGACTACTATTATACTCAGGCATGAACATCATATCCTATGTCTTCAAAAAGAACTGCATGTACACCACTTGAACTCCTCATGGAAAGAAAAACCGTTATTAGAGTGCCCTTCTACCGCTAAGAACAAATTTGGCCACTTTTATTGGTCTTCCTAATCGACCACTCTGCAAGCAAGTGTCTCAAAATCAGGATACAGAGTTCTTCCTGAATGCCGCTACTGCATGTATTCTCACGCTAAAAGAAACATTTCTTTTTTATGCAAAGGAAACTCCTTGATGGATATGCGTGGATTATATAACGTCAATTGTCAATTTTTTGGCGACATGCTCTTACCTAATCACAACACCTAATTATACATATGGTTGCTCCACTTACCTGGAAGTCAGAGGCAGCAGTAACTTCATTCACTGTCATTTGATCAACAACAATGGAGTACTAAAACAACCACGGCTCTATTGCCTTATGTGTCACTGCTACAAATTCGCCTGTTGTATTTCGTATTCTTGAACATAGGGCTTTAACTGGGTGTGATAATATAGTTGCAGAAAAAGTCTACATCCACAATGTTTCCAAAGCCAAAGTTTTTGCTTACAGCATAGATGTCTCGTCCAAAAGCCTGATATTCGGTGATTCTGTTGTCACTATCTAACGATTATGATTGTACTGCCATTACATCATAGAGGTGTACTGATTAACGCTGTACAATTATTAATATAGTTTTTATGTGTATCATGCCAACATCCATTGAGGACGGCCTCTATATTGCAAGTACATTTGCAATTACGTTCCAAACTAGCTTCAAGTATTAGATAACTTTAGTTTGATGCAACTATATTTTTATTAATTGATGCAAAATTTCGAATGGAGTAATAATTTAAAAGATCAAACAGGAAGATAGAGTATTTGACCATGAGTCGGGAGGCGTAGCAAGTTCGATCAGTTTTATGTACGCAATGTTGAGAATGTTCGCTCTGCTGATTACGTATTCGAGGGAGATTATTCTCTATATATGTTGGGACCATCGAAAGTTTCTGAAGCATTAAAGAGAGCATCCGTGGCCTTTTTTAAAGACTCATACGCTTTTTTTTCATCCGCATTAGAAATTCTCCCATCAAGACAAACATAGAAATCCTTCATTACCTCAGTAAATGGGGTGAGAATATTTTTAACTGCGGTATAACCTTTTCCCTTTTTATCAAATGCAGAAATTTAGGAGTCCAAAGTGTCAAACGCTCTGGTAGCAGCAGCCGCATATTTTTCTGGAGCACCAAAAACAGCTTCGGTATTTTCTTTGTCATCCTTTTCCAGATAGATTTTTCGTGGGCATTTCTAAGGTCTTTAAGGGTATCTTCACTGACTTGTTCAATGTTAGAGCTATGATTAGTAGTAGATGTTGTGGAGCTCCCTTCTTCTTGATATGCTGCAAACTATTTTATCCTGGTTTTTAGTATACACGTTGAAGAGTTTTTTTTTTTTTTTTGATAATGTGAAAGACTTACAGTAGAATTTAAAGCATTGAATTTAGTTTCAATATCGTTCATAAGACCAATAAGTTCCTTAACAGGTGCAGAAATCTCGCGTTTATTGATAATGATGGCATTTGCTGCGAGCACAAGTAAAAAATAATTAGACATCAAACAATGATCGCAGGTATAGTAGTCAGTTTCAAATGCTGTATACTTACAAGTAAAAGCGAGAACGACGGGAATACAGAGAGTAACAAAAGCTCGCATACTATAATTTATTGGGAAGGTTAATCCACAAAGAAGTGAGTAGAAAAAATGCTACTATTTATACGTCTTTTTGCAACTGTCAATGATGGGCACGTACAATGTTGTGCTTCTACTTATTACTGTGGTTTACAGGTTGAATGCATAACATATGCGTTCAAAAGATGTACCTCTGTGTATATAAGAAAACCATTTAAGAGTTTCTGTTGCATGCGTGTAATTTTTTTCTACTAATCATTCGCTCCAATCCACTCCATGCTCGTACTCTCGATAAATGACCTGCTATGCACAGTTTCACCTGATTGAACAAAATAAATCTTAAATGGTACATCTGGAGATGCGTTTAACTTGCACTCGGCAATATCATTGTGGCTCTTCAATTGAATAGTAAAAATTACGTAGAGATCATATGAAAGCATCATGCAAAAGTGAACTTTTAAGGTCGCAAGCAACATTTTATCGTTGAGAAATAAGCTTTACGTACATGTCGTTTCTTACTTTTCCATCGAATTCATGGAGCGGCATACACCTGTATGCAGTTAGTTCTAAAATATTACGTAGATCTACTGTTAATGTACATATTTTTTCTAAATAAAGTCAATCAATTCTTAGAGACATGAGAATTATAACATGAGATTGACTTTTTTGAGCGATATAATTATCACCAAGGTAAAACAAGAAAGTTATATGTGCAAAAGCGATTGCGTTAGGAGTGAGGGTGAGGGGGGGGGGGTGATAAAGGAAGATTTTCGCTGAAGTACTGAAATGTGTGCTTTCTACGCCGCATACATATTGTGCATTAAAATTAATTCAGAAATTTATGGGTGTATAGTGAAAAATATGTTCAGGTATTTCCTACCAGAGACGCAGATTTTTTTATAAAAGATGTATTAAAAGAGTTTAAACAAGAAAACGTGTGAAGAGCAAAAGATCAGTTGAAGCATGGTACCACTACAATACCACATATGGATAGCGATGAGCGTATAGTAAATTAGTTAAGAGTTTATGTATATGCAGTATATATTTGTGTTCAGAAATTGCATGGATTTATGTTGGTGTTAATGCAAGATATTCACAAATAGAAGATAAAGCACATTTGTGAGTAAAAAAGTATCTTAAATTTGTACTTACAAGTTATTTTTTAGAAGGAAATTAAGCAGGAAGTAACAATTTTATTCTTTTACATCAACATCGACGCAGTATCTTATACTAGGGATAGCTGAAAAATTTCTCAAGTAGACCCTGAGTCTCATTGAGGTGATTCTGACAAATAATTTGTTATCACTTAGGAACCGCACAGACATATTGTTAACGAGCACGCAGAAAGGGAATTCAGTGCCGATGGATAAAATGCACAGAATCTTTGAAGAGAGATATCAAAACGCAAGTGAAGCACCATTAGCGTACCTCCTTTGCGGCAAAACAAAAAAGAAAAACGGCAGTGATCACGCTAAAGTTCCTGTCGATGACTCGAAATATATGAAATTTACAAGTACTGCTACAAGATTTAAGAAGATAAACGCAAGTTAAGTTTATACTCTTCTTATTGTTCCTCCCGACAGGAGCATGGATGATTACTTACGTATGTACAGATCAAAATAATATCAACGAAGTTCCTCACCATTGGTTGACATTAAGTCTGTACCCAGTTGATATTGTTGACTACATAAGGGGAACCAAATTGGTTCAGAAGTCTTATTATGTAGAATTCAAGGGCAAAATTCACCTCGCTTCTGCCTTTCAATATGAATAAAGCCATGAGTGGGTCGGTAAAAAGTGCCAATAATCAAATTAACTCTGATAAATCAATATTCCTCCTGGTTTAATTATTGAAAGTACAATTTCAAATTTGCAAGGAGCCTTAAAATGGTACCGATAAAATGAAATATCAAGTTATAATAAATTTTAAGCTTGTCATTACTTACCCAAAGTTGGCTACGTTGTACGTAAATGGTTTGTAAACTTCTCTGAGGTGATATCGTAGTATGCGTAATCTACATTTTGAAGAAAGCCACGGCCAGATGTGTGTTTCTTATAACCATGTATCAAAAAGCATTCCTCGTACGACTGCCCTCGTTAATTATAGACTTTATTAATGCAATTTAAACCTTCTATCGTATCAAATAATAGTACGTAACTATTTTGCAAGTGACTTGATGATTAAATACCCTTATGGAAGTGAGCTAATTTGTATGTACCACTGCCTTTTTTAACCTGTGTACACGCGTACTTGCATGACATTCTCGATCGCTTTATGTTCTAGTTACTTTTAAAATATCAAGAATAGAGTCAGGCACATAGCGATAGGAATTCTATACGAGTACGAGTATTAAATACTACTTCGATATCTCTCTTTGCCGTGCTTCTAACAAAATCACTGCTGATTTACCACCTTATTACGTTTCCTAAAAAATATCGCGTGTGCTGCGTTGATCTGAGTAAAAATAAAGCTACACTAAAATTTAACTTTGCAAAGCCATTTAGCGACTTTTTACCTGACTTATAAGTTATTCTACAGATACAAGTCTGTGTTAGTAATAACTGCTTGTATACCATACTTGTTGTACTGATGTTCGTCTATAGACGCAAGAGGTTCACCAAGACCTTCAAAATTGTCACTGAAAATCAAGCGATATGATTGGCCATCATACTTGGAATTGAATGGAAATTCTTCGAGCCGGGCCAAAAATCTACTTTTTTTTTCCCTTTTTCTTTTACCCTTATAAAAATCTAATATAACCCACAAAAAAAAAATAGAAAATCATTTTCATAATCGCATGCATCCAAACTCACATCTTCATCAATATTTGCAACAATCTTCCTTAGGTGGAGGAGGAGCTAATCCACTTTCAGGTTCTCTTCAACAACCTGGAGGTCTTAATAATAACTTGAACGCGTTGTCTCAACATTTTCCTGCAATGAATCGTTCTAATGGTGCTGGTAATAATGGAGGAGGAGGAAATAACGCCGATCCCTTTGTCTACGCTCAAATGATGAATAATCAAGTTGGTTCACAACAACAGCAAGGCATGCCAATGTCTGCCAACTTCAATATGCAACAGCAACAACAGCAACAAGTTCAACACGACCATCAACAAGCTGCTGCTGCTCAAAAGATGCAACAAATAGATGAGGAAAAGATTTACGGTCTTGTAGTTGAATTACTCAATCCTGCTACTAGAGAACAAGCTTTGTTGGACTTGAGTAAAAAGAGAGAACAATATGAAGATTTAGCTTTGGTTTTATGGTATTCTTATGGTAAGTTAATATGTCTATTCTAAAATATGATGACGTTGCTCATTATGCTTTCTTTTGTAGGTGTCATTCCTGTATTACTCCAAGAAATAGTTACTGTATATCCATTGTTAACACCTCCTACTTTGAGTGGTGGAGCCTCGAACCGAGTTTGTAACGCTCTTGCTCTTCTTCAATGTGTCGCTAATCACAACGAGACTCGAAGCCTGTTCCTTCAAGGTAAGTCTTTTCTTTTGTAGTTTAAATGGACTTGTTCGCTAACAAGGTGTACATTTACATAGCCCACATTCCCCTTTACCTTTATCCTTTTTTGAATACGACCAGCAAGACTCGACCTTTCGAATATTTGAGATTGACAAGTTTGGGTGTTATTGGAGCTTTAGTGAAAGTAAGGAGAGAGGATTCATTTGAGAGAGAGGAGAGAAGCAGTTTATTAACACTGTAATCATATAGAACGATAATCCAGAGGTAATTAGTTTCCTTTTGTCGACTGAGATTATTCCTCTTTGTCTGCGTATTATGGAAACTGGCAGTGAGCTCTCAAAGACTGTAGCTATTTTCGTAGTTCAAAAGATTCTCTTAGACGAGACTGGATTGGTAAAGTATTATAATTGATACACATACAATTTCTGTTATATTCATAACTATTCTCTTTGTGTAGTATTATATTTGTCAAACATACGAACGATTTTACGCTGTTGCTACTGTTTTACACAACATGGTGAACCAGTTAGTAGAAAATCAGGCTATGCGTCTTTTAAAGCATGTTATTCGTTGCTATTTAAGATTGTCTGAAAATCCAAGGTAAATATACCAAATACACCTTATTTTGCTAAAATACTAATCGGGTAACTACAGAGCACGTGAAGCATTACGTCAGTGTCTTCCTGAGCCACTTAGAGATTCTACCTTCCATCAAGCTTTGAAGGATGATATTGCTACTAAACGTTGTCTTGGTCAATTGTTACTTAATCTTTCTGATGGTATCAACTGAGTAAAATGACATTTTTCCCAGAAAGAAAAAAAAAAAACTACATTAATTTACTTTTTACACTCACTTCCATCACCACTTATTATACAACCATTTCTTGCACAACTTCTCTTTATATATTTAATCATTTTTATATTTAGGCTGGCCGAATCCTATATTTTGAATGTACACATTATACACATGATTCCCCCTCTTTTTCTTCTTCTCCTTCGTTCTTTTCTTTTACACGCGTATGCGCGCTTATGTTTAATAGACGCGTATACTCATTTTCATATTATAAACTTTTTACATATAATTTCCTTTACTTTTATATACACTTTGTTCATATAAAATATTAAAAAAAAAGCTCCCATTTTATTATTATTATAAGTATTAGTAGTATTTAGTATTAGTTATGTAGTATCTATATCTTAAGCTTCTACGGAAATGGGAGCGGGAGCGTCAGCAGGTGCAGCCTCTACTTCATCCTCAGCAGTAGCATCCTTTCTAAGTGCCTTCAAGACATTGGAAATATGATAATTATAACTGAAGAAGGACTCAAAGACGTACTTGATCTCACCGTCCTTGCCAATGATGTAGGTTGTACGTCTAAACACAAAAAAAAAATTAATTTCACCGACACACATTGATTAATAATGCGAACAAACTTACTGAGGGAAGCCAAACAACACTTTGGGCACTTGGTAAGCATTACGGAGTTGACCCTCGGTATCAGCTAACAAATTATAAGACAGTTTTTGCTTATTGGCGAATTGCTCATGCGATTTGACACCATCAGCACTGACACCCACGACTTCAGCACCTAATTTTTGAATTTCTTCCAAGTTATCACGGAAAGCGCAAGCCTTTATCAATGTAAAATTAACATTTCCCGCTCAGTTGGACACACACACACACAAAATGTAACTGGTAACTTACCTCTTTTGTACAAACCATGGTACTATCCTTGGGATAAAAGAACAAGACAAGGGTTGACTTGCCGATAAGATCACTAATGTTAATTTCTTGATCGTGTTGATTCTTTAAAGTAATATCAGTAGGAGCTTGTTGGTTAAGTAAAGGATGAGGGGCCATTGTATCTAGATAAAGTTTTTATTGTACAAAAAAAAAAGGAAATGAAAAATAAAGTATCGATTTATATACAATGAATACTTCTTCTCCTTTAAACAACAACTTTTCTCTCTTGTGATTGCTCCTCTTTATCTCCTAATCATTGTTTAAATTATTACCAAAAAAAAAAACTCCTCTTTGAATGGGCCCCCCGTTGGGAGTGGATTTTGGCACAAAGGAGAGCAATGGATAGGTTTGCCAATGAGGGAGGAGAACATACATGGTGCTACCAATATGTTTATTTGATTGTAGCACAACACCAATTTCCCAGGGTCATTTCACACGTCTATTTTTTTAATTTTTTTTTTTTAGACTTCATTGTTTCAACATAATATACAGTCAATGACATAAACTAGTGCCTTTCAAACGCAATGGTATGGTAGGAGTTGAGACAAGCGTTCTTTTGCTATTTCATTCGCTAAAACTTTTTCATGTCGCCATAATTTACCAATCCAAACAGAGCGTTGACGGGGAGGAAAATAAAAAATTGCGTGCTTCGGGCTTATAAATTATTTTTTATTAAGCAAAATGACGCGCAGTTCTACCCGTCACACTAGGACTATAAAACGCACACATAAAAAAGTTTTCCTTTCCGTCTCCCTTCAATCAAATCAATTAATATCAACAACATGTCTTCTGGATTCGGTACTCGCGCTATTCACGTTGCTCAACGCCCTGACCCCACCACTGGTGCTGTCATTCCTGCTCTTTCTCTTTCAACCACATACAAGCAATCTGCTGCCGGTGTCCACACTGTAAGTATAAGTAAAAAAAGGGGGGAAGGAGTATACTGGTTCTAACCGAGTATACCTTAGTGTGTACGTAATACTCCAGATCTGGTAATCCCAACCGTAACAACTTTGAAGAGGCTATTGCTAACCTCGAAGGTGCCAAATACGGTCTTGCCTTCGCTTCCGGTTCTGCCACCACTGCTACCATTGTCAACACCCTCCAACAAGGTTCTCACTTGATCTCTGTCAACGACGTGTACGGTGGTACTTACCGTTACTTCACCAAGGTCGCTGTTCACGGAGGCATTGAAACCACCTTTGTCAACTTGAGTGATCCCGCCAACATTGAGCCTCACTTCAAGCCCAACACCAAAATGGTCCCCACCACTGGTGCTGTCATTCCTGCTCTTTCTCTTTCAACCACATACAAGCAATCTGCTGCCGGTGTCCACACTGTAAGTATAAGTAAAAAAAAGGGGGGAGGAGTATACTGGTTCTAACCGAGTATACCTTATAGGGTTTTGAATACTCCAGATCTGGTAATCCCAACCGTAACAACTTTGAAGAGGCTATTGCTAACCTCGAAGGTGCCAAATACGGTCTTGCCTTCGCTTCCGGTTCTGCCACCACTGCTACCATTGTCAACACCCTCCAACAAGGTTCTCACTTGATCTCTGTCAACGACGTGTACGGTGGTACTTACCGTTACTTCACCAAGGTCGCTGTTCACGGAGGCATTGAAACCACCTTTGTCAACTTGAGTGATCCCGCCAACATTGAGCCTCACTTCAAGCCCAACACCAAAATGGTCTGGATTGAAACCCCTACCAACCCTACTCTCCGTATCATTGATATTGAAGAAATCGCCAAGCGCGCCCATGCCCACGGTGCTATTTTGGTTGTTGACAACACCTTCATGTCTCCCTATTTCCAAAACCCCATTGCCCTTGGTGCTGATGTTGTCGTCCACTCCGTCACCAAGTACATCAACGGTCACTCTGATGTTGTGATGGGTATTGCTGTCACTTCCAACGAAGAAGTCTACAAGAAGCTTCAATTCATGCAAAACTCTCTCGGTGCCGTCCCCTCTGCCTTTGACTGTTTCTTGGCTCGTCGTGGTTTAATGACCCTCGAAATCCGTATGCAAAGACACGCTGAAAACGCTCAAGCCGTTGCTGAATACCTCGAAACCAACGAGCACATTGAAGAAGTCATCTATCCCGGTCTCCCCTCTCACCCCAACCATGAGTTGGCCAAGAAGCAACAAAAGGGTTTCGGTGGTATGATCTCCTTCCGCGTGAAAGGTAATTTGGATAACGTGAACAAGTTGTTGAGTAACTTGGAACATATCACTCTTGCTGAATCCTTGGGTGGTGTTGAATCTCTTGTTGAGGTTCCTGCTATCATGACTCACGGTTCCGTCAGCCCCGAAGACCGTGCCATCTTGGGTATCACCGATACTTTGGTTCGTGTCTCTATTGGTATTGAAAACAAGGAAGATTTGATCGCTGATCTTAAGCAAGCTTTGGCTAAGGCTTATTAAATTATACCCTCAACTTTCATAATCTCTTTTTTTGTATAAATTAATTTTTTTACTTAGAGAGCCTCTCCTCCTCCTCTTTTGTTTATCTTAGAATAAAATTTTTTGATTAGTCATTATAAGTTTGTTTAGTTGTTATTTTAAGCTGCACTACGTGGTACATAGAAGACCTCAAGGAGATTATAGACAAGTCTATTTGACATGAAATTGCTGTACAACCATGCATGACATACATATGGACTTCATTCTGAAGGATCTAATGATTTTTTTTATTGGGATAGTAGTAGTGCATTACAAAAAAAGAAAGAAAGAAAGAAAAAAGTGTGTATATATGTATATGAATTAAAGAGAGTGATGATGAATATATATTTACAAAAAGAAACGCTTACGACTGGTTTCCATCTCGGGCTTGAATACCCATTCGTATTCTCCATCACGTTTATACACACCCTTTTGCAACCAACGAAGCTTTAATGTAAATTTGGGACCCAATTCCTGCAAACCGACCTTTTCAGTGTCTCTAAAGACATAACGATGACGACGCACAAAAATAAAATCACGCTGGTTGTGGAAAGTGATGACTTGTCTACCTTGGAATTCTGGAACTTGGGGCAAAAGTGCTTGGAACATACGGCCTACGGTATGACCCAATCTGGTATTAAAGTTGTTAAGAATCAATTCAGGATTATGAGCAGTAACACGACCATGATTCTATATATAAAACAATTGTTATTAGTATAAAAGATGTGAATTTCTTACAGTAAATGCTTACGGAAATCGATTTAGCCGGTGTAAAGCTGGTCAACTTGAAATAAGCTGTGGGACCTTCAGGTAAATGAATCAAGGTAATGGCATCTATTGTATAATGTCAATTCTCTGCACTCCTTTATACCTTAGCACTAGTCAACTTACTGGGCACTTTACGATCTTCGTTGACAATAATAAGATCAGTAAACTCCTTATCATTGGCGATCTTTATCACTTGTCTCAACTCATGCTTGGCTCCACGCTTAGCGAACTGAGCGTCGGGGAACATGGAGACTAATTCAGCACAGAAATCGTAACAGTTGGGTGAAGGGTTTTTACTGGAAGTGATCAAGACCTTGGGGGTCTTTCCGTTGAAATAACTCGCCAACTCGTCCAATGATTCGTCTTGAGCGACTTCGTCGTCCTGTTCCACCATAGTCTCATCGGCTTCTCTGGTGTTATCTAATGTCTTTGGTACATTTTCCTCTAAACGTTTCTATTGTATATTAGGTTAGATCGCTGGCATGGAATCAGCAGTGGTAAAATACAACACACCTTCTTTAACTCGGGATTCTTTTCTTCTGCCTTAGCAAGAGCCTTTCTCTTGAGAGACTTGGCTTTTTGCTTCTCAAGTCTTTGCTTTTGGTAAAGATTCTCACGCTTGTGTTTATTCTTCAACTCAGAAGGACGAAGAGGTGGTTCTCCCATTGTTGTGATTAGTGTTGTAAAGGAATCTGGACCTTTCTAAAAAAAAAAAAAATGTTTTTCTCGAGTGGAGGAGGACCAAATGCCGTCACGCTAGAAATCTTAGGCGCACACCTTTTGAATTGCATTAGCGAATCGTGACTACTTTTCCTCAAAGGTAGGTATGCATTGAAAGCATGAACAGATGTGTTAAATAACTCACATAAAGAGGTATGTAAGGAGAGTCCTCGAGTAACGTACATGTTGTTACATTAAATGCTATTTCTGATTGGCTTAAACCTTGCTATTAGAAACTATTATAGCAAACACGAGCTCTGATTGGCTAATTGCAATATTGGAAGCTTCGTTATCATGCGTTGAATATCCAAACACTACAACAAACGCAATTGTCAACCATTGGTATGCTTTTGGGCCAAGAAGAGGCATATAATTGAATTTGACCTATCAAATTTGGTATCTCTCGATTACTCACATATTGTTTATTGAAATATATATGGAGGAGGACCAAATGCCGTCACGCTAGAAATCTTAGGCGCACACCTTTTGAATTGCATTAGCGAATCGTGACTACTTTTCCTCAAAGGTAGGTATGCATTGAAAGCATGAACAGATGTGTTAAATAACTCACATAAAGAGGTATGTAAGGAGAGTCCTCGAGTAACGTACATGTTGTTACATTAAATGCTATTTCTGATTGGCTTAAACCTTGCTATTAGAAACTATTATAGCAAACACGAGCTCTGATTGGCTAATTGCAATATTGGAAGCTTCGTTATCATGCGTTGAATATCCAAACACTACAACAAACGCAATTGTCAACCATTGGTATGCTTTTGGGCCAAGAAGAGGCATATAATTGAATTTGACCTATCAAATTTGGTATCTCTCGATTACTCACATATTGTTTATTGAAATATATAGTATACAAGTAAGATTTATGCATGTGAAGGATATATTTCTTGATAATGTGAAAGAGTACTACTACATTTGCGTAATTTTTATGGAGTAAGGCGCTAGTTAAGCCAAAATTATGTTCATAATATCTTGGTGGTATTTACTTTAGATAATCATTAAACTGCTACTTTACTTTCATAATTTTTACTATGTTCTTCGTAAACAAAAAGTTTACTTACATACACAGGCTATCTTTGAAAGTAATGTACGCGTTACCATGATGCATATTCTGAAACCAACAATGTGCTGCAATCCCACCCAAGAAACGACCACTCACATAACACAATGCCTTTTTTTTGAAATTTAATATATTTGTAAAGTGATGATGATAATGGGTAGAAGGGGGTATTAATACTATTATTTAGCGACGACAATAATCAAAGCAAGCACACATCCAACAATGGTAATGATTAACAAGAAGCAACACATGTTTTTTCTAGCTTTCTTTTGGTGACGATTCGCGACAGTTAATTCATCTGCAGCTTGCTTTGTGTTTTGTGAGATATTGAGAACATTGCCGTAAATACTCTCTACATAAAAGCATAACAAATCAGTGAACACGAAAAAAAGAAACAAACATGCTAAAATCAAACTTACGAATGCCACTCTCTTGTTCGTTGACAAGCATACCGAGATCACGGAAGATTTCATTCAATTCCGTAATACCTTGTTCAATACCCTGAATTTCACCCTCACGCTCGGATATAAGTGTCTCATTATATTCGATCTCGTTATCCAAAGCCTCGATTTGAATACGTCTTTGTGCATCATCCGCCTGCAGTAATTGTTGTTGTTGCTGTTGTACCTCGTCCTCTTCTTCACTATACAGACAGAAATGGTAAATATTCTCTTCCTCTTTCGCCTGTCTCTCAAAACTTACACTTGAGATTGAAGTGCTGCGGTGGTTGCCTTCTTCTTATCCACATATTCACGCTGCTTGGAAACGGAGATACGTTGAATCTTTTGAAATTCGGCCAAAACCTTTTGGAAATCCTTGGACAATTTTTGTTGTTCGAGTTTTCTTTGACGCTATGAAAAAAAATAGGCATCAATACACAGCGAATCTATGCAGTGTCATCGGGCAATATTTACAATCATTTTGGGATCCTCCGCTTGATATTGCGATAATAGCTTAATATCTCCAGTTGTGTCTTTGATAAGTTCTCTTGTACCCTCTGTTACGTCATGTCTAAAAGGCGTTTTATGTGTGTGGATTAGTGCCGAGTGCAGAGCTTAAATATACAAAAAAAAAAAACTCCTATCACTTTACAACTTATTTCGAATGTCTGGTGTATCTCTTGCAGTGCCCAAAAATCCAACCAATCTCTCTATACTTGTAATGTTGCCATTAATATGAAATACTTGTTGAGATACTCGTTGTGTCAAGGTTTTGTAGTCATTCTCGCCACCTAATTCCAAGAAAATGAAAACAAAGTCAATTACATGCCACTTTTAGACTTTTTTTTTTTTCGCCAAGAATTTCTTTTTACTTTGCTGCGAAGGTCGAGTTCTTTGTGAGGTGGAAACACCGTAACCTTGCTCTAAATCGTTAAAGGACATGGTCGGTCAAAGTTTTTTTTTAAAAAAAAAGAGTAGAAAAGAAGAAGAGAAGTTAAAATAGGGATGAGCAGCGACAATAACCCTTTTTTAGTTGTTTCCCCATCAGGCACCACCGGAAACTAATCATACGTCAGTATTAAGTACACGATTGGTTCCAGTCTTGTGCGATCAAATCTGACTTTAAAGAAATCATGACAGCATGATAGCGCTCTTATGAGCAATTTGAAAGGGAGAAAAGGAGTCAGCTAAAGAGGGTTGCTTCAGCAGCTTTTATAAAAATGAACGGCTCAGGATGATGACCAGACGACTTCTGTTACTTCACAAGCACATTTTGAAAATAGTGTGACCACTGCAATTTTCTCCCGTCTATCCTCAAAGTTAATGAAAGTTGCTACTCATTGATATATAATATAATGAAAGCGGACTGTTCCAATGCAATAGCAAATTTAGGCGGCTGCCAAACGGAATTTGGATGATTTACGTTTACAATCTTTGGAGCTATAGTTTCTGTTCATTCCAAAGTATATACATTGAATCCATAATATAACGCTGTAAAACTCGTTAGGTAAGCAGTGTAAAAGTAAATGTGATATTAAATTTAATGATATACGGAATAAGGTCTAATCAAGATCGACTTTCTTTGCATACTCTTCTATAGGTGAAACAATTCTCTCTGTAACATTGTTACCTTTACCTGATACAATTTGTAATATGTCAAGCTAAAAACATAAAGCATATCAACAAAGAGATTCGTCACACTACCCAAAAAAAAAACAACTTACTGTCATTTCCCAGTTACCAAGGATATCAATATGGTCACTTGCTTTGTATCCACCACGAACATCTAGCTTGCTCGGGCTTACTTCGTTTTCATATTCGCGAATAATCACTGGGATATTTCCGGGGTTATATAAGTCGGCGTGTTTTCTCCACCCACCAGAGGGTGCACACATGTAGCCAAGCGATAAAAGAGGAACAGTACCATCACTATGTAATTTACAACGTATCAACTATTTGATGCACTGAGGTGTGCAATATAAATTGTACTTACCCGTCAGAAAATCGAATACCCGTCTCGATTCGTTGAATAGGATCACTGACAGTAGCATCGATGTACTTGATAGTAATTTGATGTTAGTATTGTGTAATCAAAACCAAAAAATGCACTGACGTACCAAATTAGCCGGTGTTTCCCGTGGAATAGAGGGTGTTGCTGTCTCTGTGGCATGCTCATGCGTATGTTCGTGAGTGCAGCCTGTTCCATTGGCAAGATCGCTGCATGTATCTTCCACATTCTCGTCACTCACGGCATAGTAATAACTACGCTCTGTAGGGTTACCGACACCATAGAAGCAATAAATTTTCATATCAGGAGCTAAAGTCGTGATGAGAGAGTGCACTAAGAGATTAGAACATGATTCTATTACTTACCGTTAGGTAAACGAGATTCAAGAGGATTGGACCATTTGGCTGGATTTTCATCATTTCTTATCAATTGATTTTTATCGGTAGTGGCTCCAAAGGAATAGTTTGTATTCAAGTTATGTTCAAATAGCACGTCAGCATTTTTTAACAACAATTTGAAGGAGCCGTCAATGGTATAGTTTCTAATTAATGGATCTTGAGGGCCACTTGGCGTTTGAGTGGAATTTTCATCGATGCCTTCAGGACGAGGAACAAAGGAGATCATATTTCCAAATGAGGCATATTTCTCGTTGTCTTGATCATCGGGAGCCTCAGATTTATGTCCCCATACTGCCTCACCTCCCTTAGGAAGCATACTAGCTCCGCCAAACCAGTTTCTCATCAACTTTGTACGTTCGCGACGAGAGAAGAATCTTTCCAAAACGTAAGCACCAAAACTACCTAATGCCATGGTGTCTCTCGTCTCTCCAGAAAGTAGCGATGTGAGTGCTTTGGGTACACCCATCATAGGGCCACCGATATTCACAAAGGTCTCAATATGGTTGTTCACCCATTCCTTTCCTCCATTCCCGCCTTTATCATTCTCGACCCATTTGAGGAAATAAGGAAACATGGAACTACCTGCAGTTTTTTTTTTTTTGTTTTAGAAAATCACGTCCTATTGCCATGATGCGTTGCTTACCCATTGAATGTGTGATAATCACACTCTTGAGTCCAGACTTTTGCTTTGATAATTCAATTGTTGCCTTGAGGTGAGAAAAGTATCCATCGCGTACTTCCAAATTGGAAAAGGAAAGTCTCCAATCGTAAGAAGCGAAATGCATATTGTTGGTGTCATACCCGATGGTGGCTAAATTTTCAATGATTTTTGCCCAAACCCAATACCCTGTGATGAAATAATCTGCAGCTTCCACACCGTGAACAGCACGAATCTTGTAACCAGGAGGATCCAACCCTGTTTTGGGATCCAACATGATGTGTTCAACCCAAGTCTCTTTGTCCAATAAAACAGATCGAACCATAGCTATGGATACAAGTTAGTACCGATCCCTCTAGAGTGTTTTTTTTTTTTTCTCGGGATATTTACTCATTGTTCCCCACATGCGCTTGCGAAAGTACTTTCTAGATTTCTCTGAAGTGCCCCAACTCTCAAGACCCGATGACACGATACCGGGAATCATGACTACAGGAAAATGAGGCTTCAAATCCATCTCGTCTCTGTATTAGGAACAAAAGTTAATCGAAAAAATCAATGCATATAAATCGATGCTCTACTCTACTTGTATTCTAATGCGGGCATAAAGGACATTTCAGTAGGTGGTGTAGGCTTTAAAAAGTTGGTAAAGTTGCCCAAGAATTCATCTACAAGCTCGGACTGAGGCAAGATATTGGCCAAATCAATATCGCCTAGTTGAAGCAATAGGTAATCCTGAATTGAATTTAAATGATTTTGTGCGACCGGAGTGGTGGATGCGGCATACATGCCAATAAGGCCAATTGTAATGCCCACAACAAAATTAAATCGCTTGCGCTTATAGAATGGGCGGTCCTTTTCAATAAACATATGTGCAGAGTCTGCCATAATATCCTCTGGGAATTCTCGTCCACCCAGTCGAGTCGTACGAATATACGAGTTGGTTCTAGCAGGCTTTCTTTTCCTCATGCCTGTCATTACAATGTCGTTCTCTTCTCAATGGAGGTGAATGAAAAAAAAGAAAAGAAGAAAAAATTAAATAAATGATGAAAAAGTGTATCCTCCCTTTATTATTTTTTTTTGGGGTGAAGGGAAAAGGACATTCAATTTCTAATTCAGAGGGAAGCACAAAAAAAAAATATTACTGCTTGGAACAAATAATTATTTCTATAGACTTCTTAAGCATTTACGTTGACATAAATGCATTTCTACTCGGTTTAGGATTGGTAAGTTTATTTTGAATAAGGTGAAATATACGAAATAATCCCTCATAATGACATTTTACTGCATTTGAATATGTTTCGTCGTGCATTATGACCCCGAAACGCCAAGCTGATGTAGACTCTCATGTACGACAAGCTGCAACTAGTAGTGTAGTAGTAGTAAAAGATTACCCTTGAAAGCAGGCAATTTCCCCTCAAAATAACAAAGTTTCAGCTATTTGGCCACACTTTGGGTAACAATAAGTTCTTTGTACCACAAGAAGGCTGCTTTCGTAGCACACAAGGCCACATTTGATCGACGCTAGTTTTACGTAAAGAACCACTCGCCACTTTGTAGAGAGATTTTATAAGGCTTGATACAATGAGTCTAACATATCAATGAGTTAAATTTATGTAGATAGATGAGGTTTATTCTATCACTTGGAAGCTATTAAAAAAACTACTTTCTTTTATATGCAAATTCACTCTGTATTTAATGCGAACGGGGACTAACGCAGCCATCATGGATAGGAATGGCCGATATTGCAATGCTGCATATATATTAAATCTGATGAATTCCACCCCCAACGTATCATTTTTCAGATTTTATCATTGTAACTTTTTATTTTTTGCACGTTGCCTTTGATTTCCACGCGGAAGAGGGACAGTGTAAAAATTAAAACCATTTTTTTATAATTCCCTCTTTTATCCTCTTCTTTTTATTTCATACGTATTGTAAGGAATGTCATGCTTCCAAACTCTTCTGAAAAAGCTGCTAAATTGAAAGAACCCGATTCCCACATGAAGAAAAGGAGCTCCAATTTACACTACAACAATAGCATTCGTCACAATCGTAGTCAGTCTTCAAGTTCTTCTTCCGTTAGTCATGAGTTGCAATCTTCAGCTTTTGAGAACAACAAAAGAGGCTGGTTAGAGCCAACGACCTCAGTGCAGGTCAATCCTTCTCGTTCTTTAGATATGAGAAAATCGTCCAGTATACCCACTACAGCGAATATGAAAAAACCTCTTATAACAGACGTATTACAAAAGGGTAATTTTTAAATTAAAATCTAGACTCTTTCGAAGTTAAAGCACACACTTTTATTGAAATCCTATCATCATAGATATCCTAGGAGCTGTTTCTGACGAAGATATCTTTAAATTGACCGAATTAACAGCTCGATTGCCTGATGTTCCTCTAGCGAATAATAAACCACCCAAGCAACATCATCGACATCGTACAGCTACAGGTAAACTACACAGTAAATAAGTAATAACGACAATAAGTAGTAGTATTAAATAACCCTAAATATAGACGAACACAATATCACAAGAAAAAGTAAACAATCAGAGCAACCATCAGATGGCGGCGTGAAAATCAATGACCCAGTGATTATCACAAGTGATGTACCCTCATCACCACCATTGTCCACCCAAAACAGCTCGGATATCAATTTGGATTCGCCTGAAAAGAGACGATCATGGTTATACAAATCACTGATCAAACCGTACAAAAAAGGAAGCAGCAGTAAATCAAGTCCTAGTGGTAAATCAAATTCCACTGCCTCTTCCGCCGATGACCACTTTATGTCGCCTGCCGCTTCCATTGCAGATGAATTCTATCGTGCTATGGAATCGGAAGACGAGAAGAAATCAACTCCTGAAGGGTTTAAACGAAAGTTGAGATCGCAGAAACGATTTAGTCATTCACCCTTTCATGCTCGTAGTAACAGCTCTCATGTCACTAGTACCTCTGCTACGCCCAGTAATATGAGTCGAAGACACTCCTTTGATAGCTTTCAATCACATTTAATCACAGAAGAACCAACTACGGCTCAATTCGAGAAGTTGGATACATCAAATTTTGAAGATCAAGCCCTAGCGAAATGGGATCAAGAAAGAAAGCAAGAACGAGAGGTAACAAGCCATTGCACTTTGGTAAGCTTGTCACTAACCTTCGCGCATGATAGAAACCTAACTTTGGCTACTCTCATGAAGAGCGACCCAATTTTCACCTTGTTATATCCACAGACGATGTGCATGACGAGCACATCCAAAGTATACCCACCTCAGACGACGAATACGTAACAAACACTGGAAAAAGTACACCCGCTATTGTGGCCGAGGACATGGAATCCAGTTCTGATATGGAGGATATAGTCACGTTCATGTTTGATTACTATTCATTACCCGTCGAAATCAAATCTTTAATAGATACCTACGAGCATAAAGGAAAAGCAGAACGAAAAAAGATGATTGTCAAGTACAGAAAGAAAAGCGTCGACGAAGATGACGAAAAGAATGGAGATCAATTATCAGACGATGAAGAAGAAGAAGAGAGCGATGTGGATAACGAGGAGGAAGAAGAAGACGACGAAGACGACGAGGAGGAGGAAGGAGATACTAGATATGAGACAGTCGATTATAGAGACTTGATCACAGGCAATTACGCAGATAGAAAGAAAAAAGGTCTACGAGATATAGGTAAGGAGAGTCATCACTTTTTTTAAAGAAGGTACTTAAAACAGCCCATTTTTCTCTTGTTGTAGCGGTGGTCACAACATCAAGATCAGATAATATCGAGTTCACAAAGCTGATACAAATAGCAATGGGTCCTTCATCATCTTCAGACAACAATGAACCACTTTTAGATTTACATGTTTCATTATTTGGAGATAATGATATCGATTCTGATACAAATATACACCAAGATGAATTTCAAGACGCCATACTTTCCATTGAAAAAAGTCTGGAGAAGTTTACAGAATTCCGAGAGCAGTCAGCTGTAAGACAAAACTATAGAGTAGTGATAATGGGGTATAACGTATTCATATATTCTTTACCAATTTTGTCAGGATTTTCTACGAGATCATATTCGAACGATGGAAACACTTAATTTATACAACGACAAAGAATATGTGCCAAAACTCCCACGAACCAACTCTTTTCCAACGCTAAAAGCGACAGCATCCGATAGTACGCCTTCTTCCGAGGAGTTCGAATCCACTTCTTCCTCAGGTTCTTCACTCTCATCGTCCATGTCATCGGATCGACCGAACAGTGAAATGACACCGAGAGACTTGTACCATCGAAACGCACATTCCATGTATGGAGGAAATGGGGAATTTATATCAAGAGACCCGTTTGATTTGCGCCAAAGAGAAATCAATGCACTAGTAAAAGGGTTAGGGAAGGACTTGGATAGATTTAAAGAATCTCTTGTCAAAACAGAAGATTTAGTGCGTGATGTGCAAGTAGATATGGATGATACCCGAAATAGAATGGAAACCTACATCAAAGATATACCAGAATCCCACTACTCTGCGGTAAAGTCCCTTGATTATAATTCAATTCTCTTTCTTTTTTACTTATATCTATTCTACAGCTCAAGAAACTAGAGGTGGATATCGAGTTGATTTTATCGAAACGAGCTAAAAACCCATGGCTGGATACCGGCTATGCATTACTGTCTTATCTCCTGACATGTAAGTACATTACTTTTTCTTGTCTTTTTCTAGGCAAATAGACCAACCTTCTCCTTTCTACATAGTGTTTGCGCTTGTGGTGTGGATTATTATTTACATGCTCAAGTGGGGCAAGAAAGTCGTTTTATTCCCCAAAAAATTATGGCAATCCTATTCGGAATATGTTGTGGAAAGAAACAAAGCTGTAAAGAAGGCGAGTGTATTGTCTCTGTCCAAAAAGGAAAGAACGACTCGACGAAGTAGTGATGAACATCCTTTATTCCAAAGGACGCATCGTAATTCTAGCCAAGCCAGTAGAGACACGTAAATACCTTTGTAGAAAATAATAAAATAGATGTAAATATCACAATGTGTCAGGGCTAAAATGTAGTTCATCCGTATCATTAAAAAAGAAATCGGCTCAACTCACTTAAAAAAGATTCTCGTTTGTGTACCTGATTCATGCATGTTGAAGACCAAGATCTGTCCTTGTTTACTGCGGGTAATTCGCACCGTTTGGTCCATTCAATCTGAATAATAACGGTAATAATCTCTTTTATAAAACCTCCTCTTTGATTTACAAGTGTACCAAGTCAAGGGAAAAATAAGCGTTTGTCTTGGCAATCGTTTATGCCCAGCATAATTTTCAAAACCACCCTTTTAACTGCGCTTTTGACGTTTACGAGAGAGAATATTATTTTATTTAATAGATGTAATAATAATAGTAGTGACAATATGTATGATTTGATAATATGTATAATAGGAAAAGGTCTGTGCACTGAGCATTACTTCAACGTACATCATTACAAATGTTATTTCAAAGTCTAAATTTACGACTTATAAGAAGGTGGAGGGTTACCATCTGTTGATTTGTAATGAGGTTGTGGTTGTGGTTGTTGTTGAGGGTAAGTGGGATTATTGTTATTATAGCTTGTTTCGCCGTATTGTGCTTGATTTTTATAGTCCTTGACTAAAGCATTGTTTCCTTGTTGTGGAACGGGTTCTGCTTGTTTAGGCTGGTATACATCGTATTGACGGTATTGTCCATTTTGAGGTACATGTGTTCTATTGGTAGGCACGGCTTGGTAGGGTTGAGGCTTACCGGCGTGTTGCACCAAAAGATAGAATGCATGAATGTGGCCTGTATGAATCGTATTAGTCACTGCGCCTACTTTAACTAATGCAAGTTTCTTTACCTGGAAGAAAACCAAGGATTGTCAAACAGCTATAAAAGGTACACTATTGTTTTAGTAACGCAACTTTTCACACTCTCGGCATTCCCACTTACATGTTGATTACTAGTTCAGCACCAATACCGCACACCAAGAAGACGCCAATAGGAGGGAATAAGCATGTTAAAATAATTACGCAGCAATCAATAACCATTGTAGGAAATATATATGAGAAAGAGGAAAAGGAGTAGTGGATCAATAAGTGGAAGCATTTCTTGGATTTATATGGATTTGCTAAGGCTTGGCGCGGTTTCAATTTGCATGACCGAGATATCATCATAACTTTGGTTACTTCTAACCTATTTTGGGCTTCACAACAGGATGTAAAAAGTTGGATTATATTCCTTACGTAGGTAGCGTCACTCATGAATATGAAACACATGCTTGGTGAATAAAGCACTTTAAACCTTTTTCTCTTTCTTCTCTTTTTTAATTTTATTATTACATAAGAAAATCTAGGTTTTTGTTGGGAATCTCTATCCATATCCGATAAATGCTGTGAGGGAAATCAATTGAGGAAGAGGGAATTTCAAATTGAGGACCTATTACTGTGTGGACAGACCAATGACGTAGTTTTAATTGGCTACAGCGTTATTATTATTTCAGTGTGCAGAGAATTTAGAGAACAAAGAGAAAATAATCCGATTTACCACCATATTAATAGCGGTTGGTCTGGTAACAGGTTCGTGTAATAGTAGCTTCTATTCACAGTATAGTGTCTAGAACCAGAATTATACTTGCTGATAGATCAGCAAAAGATATGAAATGGCGCCCAAAAGCGGGGATTCGGCTGTGTCACTTTTTTTTTTTTTTTAGAGCGTCAAATATGATTAATAACTCTCCCTCTCTCCCTTTTTCTTCTTTTTTTTTTTTACTTACTTTTTCTAAAATATCATGTCTAACCGAATATATCAACATCAACAGCAACAGCAACAACAACAGACATCAGATGATGATAGTTCTATTGGATCTTCGGTGTCACTTACTTTGACAGAATCAACACCTTTACTAGTAGGAGCAGAAGAAGGAAGAAAGCATCACCGAGATTATACAACAGTGCGACTCGAGTTAAAGTGGCTGCTATGCAATAGTTTGCCAATTATCGGAACTTACCTGTTACAAAACTCGTTTCAATTAGCTAGCATATTTACTTTAGGCCATCTGGTAAAGCGTTTTAGAAAACAATATGTACGTTTTGTTCAAATATTTATTGTTATTATTTAGGGATCCGTGGAATTGGGTGCTTCGGCTTTAGCTTCCATGTTTGTCAATGTGTCAGCTTGGAGTATTGCATATGGTACAACCACAGCGCTAGATACATTATGTTCCCAAGCATGGACAGGCGCAAAAGATAAAACCGTCATTGGTATCCATCTTCAAAGAGCGTACCTCGTTCTTTCTATACTTTTTGTACCTATTGCTTGTATTTGGTGGAATGCCACTCCCATCATGTTGTCCTTTAATCAAGATCCCGAATTAGCTGAATTTGCAGGTATTACACAAAAAACTTTTTTTCGCTAATTTTTTTTTCTTTGATAATAACCCATTGATTTCACGATTAGGTTTATTCTTGCGTTACCTATTACCTGGAGCACCCGCATATATTGCATTTGAAGCAACGAAAAGATACTTACAAGCACAAGGAATTATGCATGCATCTACTTATTCCATGATGGTCACAGCGCCACTTAATTTTGTACTCAATTATGCGTTTGTCTACACGTTCAATATGGGATTTATTGGCGCACCCTTAGCCACTAGTTTTAGTTACTGGCTCATGTTTGGATTATTATTGGCCTATACCAAGTTTGTGAAAGGCTCTGAAGGTTGGGGAGGATGGAACCGTGAATGTTTAAGAGGCTGGTGGCCCTTTTTAAAACTCGCTTTTAGTGGAATAATTATTATTTGTGCAGAATGGACAGCCTTCGAAGTATCTTCTTTAGCAGCCAGTTATCTCGGAACAACTGATCTTGCAGCACAAAGTATTTTATTGACACTCTCCTCAGCAACCTATACAATTCCTATGGGTATTGCCGTAGCAGCAACCAACCGAGTGGGCAATGCATTGGGTGGTAATCATGGATACAAGGCAAAGACAGCCTCCGCTTCCGCACTCTTATTTGCGATTTTATTCGGCTGTGTGAATTCCGCTTTTTTCTTATTGACCACGATCCAGTCTTGGAAAGTTATTCTCCTCAGATAAGGATGTCATAGCGATGGTTGCACATGTACTACCTTTGTGCGCTGTATTTCAAGTGGCAGATGGTATTGCCAGTGTCGGTGGAGGTATCATTCGTGGATTGGGTAGACAAAGCGTCGCTGCTTGGATCAATTTGATCGCCTATTATATGATTGCCTTACCATTTGGATTCTTTTTGACATTCAAGATGAATTGGGCTTTAACTGGACTCTGGACCGGTTTGACGGTTGCTTTATTCCTTGTTGCAGTAGGTGAAGTCACATTTTTATGGTCTGTCGACTGGTATAAAGAAGTGAAAAAAGCGCAAGAAAGAGTGAAAATGGAAGAAGACGAATTAATTCAAGATACCACCACTAAAAGACTTGTTTCTCAAGTTTAAAATAAAAAGTATTCCCTTTTCAATAATAAAATCACATGTACTTATTTAGCTTTTTCTCGTAACATGACTTTTTTTATTAAAAAAAAAAGATATTCGCAGTAAAGGATTGAAAAGGCTTGGAATGGTGATATCAATTATGGAATAATTGCTTTCTATTGACAACTTGTACCCCTTGCATAGAATATAAAACCACGAAAAGCCGTTCATAATTCGGAACCACGCGATAAATCAATTTAAGGTGTTGTGAGGGTGCAATATTTTAGGTCTATTGTTTGTGGAACATCCAATAACAATAAACAAGATTGGCGTCACCCACCCAGCTTTTCCTTACTTTATTAACTCTCTTTATTACCAAAAAAAAAACAAAGAAACAGGTGTGAATTCAGTTTACTTGTGCGTGTGTCTTTTTACTTTTTGTTAATCAAGTAAAAGACATTCATTAGAAGTAAAAAGGGTTTTACTCTATAGTGAGAATATCTCCCCTTTAGTAATTTTTAAGGTACCAACTTACGCACACATACACAATTGTGGGTGTTTACTTGTTCACTCCTAACTTTGGTTTTATAATGTACTAAATGTATTAATCTTCTTTTTCTTCTTCTTCCACTTTTCCCTATTCTTTAATAATACAATAAAGACATGGCTCTAGTTTTACACTCTCTACCAGATAAGGAAATTGAAGATATATTTAATTTGCAACATACTTTATCTCAAGGAGAGCTATCCACTCTATTCGAGATAATCATTGAAAATATATCACGCAGCTTAGAATCAATTCACCTTTCTGTATTCACCTTGGAACAAAATGTAAAAGTAGACGAATATCATATTAAAGACTTGGATCCACTTGGAGATGCCATGAGGCGTATTGAACCTCTCATTATTTCACTTTCAGATTTAAATGAAATAATGTTTAATAAAGGCATTAACAAAGGACAGCAAATCACTAAAATTCAATCAGAATGGTCAAGCTTACAACACTTTTTAACTTCTGTAAAGAAACAAGTCATGATAAGCCATGATGAAAAGGAATTGGTGCGTACCGTGGAGCTTATTTTACTCAAGATGGATGATGTCTCCACCATGATATTTGATTTTCAGGAGAGAAAGCAACACATGTCGTTCTACCAACAGCACTCCCCTACGTCATCATCGTCTGAGGCATACAGCGAAAGCACAACTACGACAACAACCAATGACTTGTTCTTGGATACAGAATCAATTGCCTCTTCAACAGTAACTGGAAATAAGTGGTCTCAGCAAAATTCAAAAGATGATCAGCTCATGATGGACATTGATGCTGCTTATGAACCCTTACTGCAATCCATTGAACATATATATCACCGTATCACCTCATTACAAGTACCAAATCCATTACTCTACAGAAGATTTGAAAAAGTAAAAGAGAAATGGGAATTATTGCAATATGAACGTGATGAATTAAAATTCGAGCATAAAGAAGACCGTTGGTTGGCTGTATTTCGTAGAGTCGCTGATCAAGTGGATGTGATGATTGATGGTTTAGATAGATCGGTAGTTCAATGCTATTCAATTATTCAACAAGCTAAAGATTATCAATTACAGCAACAACAACAACAACAACACCATAGCTCAATGAACGTATTTGATAAGTTCTCCAAATCATTTTTACGTACTTTTCATCATAACCATACACCGTCCACCACAACATCATCAACAAAGACGAACTTACAGCGTGTGGATAAAGAAAAGTTTAGATCCATTGAAAAGAGTTTTGAAGCAAAGTACAAGTATTATACTCCTAGTATTGATCGTATGTTGGCCATGTTAGGAAACGGTATCTCTGCAAGAGTTTCAAGAGATAATCAAACCTCACAAAGACACGAATCCATGTTACAAAGATGGCATCATTTGAAGGAAGTTATGGACGAATTGAGAATGAGAGACTTGATAGAAACGGAACGTATCATTCACAGTAATAGCACTTCTACGTCTTCAGTAGATAGCGGTAGCAGAAATAACAGCAACAGTAGCAGTAACGCTTGGAAGGGAATTCGATACAAGACACCCGAACCAAAATCATATGATGAAAGACAACGTAGTACAACTCCAAATCAGAGTAACAGGAACTCGATAGGAAGATCATCACCCAGAAGTAACGGACAATCTTTATTGCGTGGGAGTATATCAGACTCTTCTTCTGTTGGCTCTTCCCCAAGTAGCAATAGACAAACAAAGACACCAAGACCTACACGGAATGGAAGTACGACAACAACAAACAAGAAAATAGTGGAAGATTTTTATGATGAAGATGAACGACATTATGGTGTTGATCTAATGAAATTAAATCATACGAGAAGACCTCCCTCAGTGAACTCCAATGCAAATCATTACATACGTAGCAATTCAACGCTAGAAAGAAAGAGATCTCAAGAACGACCTTTTACTTCTGCGCGAAGTAAGACGCCCAATCCACCCAGTTCCTTACATAGAAAAAGTAGCACAAGTCACTTGACAAACCCCACTATTCGATCCAAGAGCAGCATGGGCGATTTAATGACTCCCAGCCGACACCATATGCGATCAACAACACCTTCATTGATACCAAGACCAAAGACGCCAAAGGAAGAAAGAGCTGTTTCTCCTATGATACCCCGTCCAAGATCACAACTCAAACACAATACAAACTCCAATAAACCTCCTCCTGTACCACCAATTCCTAAATATGTCATTTCTCATCAAAACGATTATGCCGCTTATCGTGATCCATTACTTGTAAGAAAAAAGCAATCCATGCCTTCCCTAAGACACAGTAACAATAACAACCACAATACCAACTCAACCACCACCATGGAAATCTCCTTTCATGATGAATGTATATACCATCCCGATCCAAAAGACCCATTAGACGTAGAAGTTGGTCAAATCATCAATGCAAGTCCTATTTCAATTAAATGCTCAAAAGCGCAACCTGGTCGATACTATTTTGGAAACGAACTCAGCATGTCATCTATGGGAGGCAAGAAAATGTACACTTGTAAACTGATGACATACGGAGATCGAAGAGGAGGTCAATTCAAGAACAACAAAGTACTTATACGTGTCGGTGGCGGGTGGCAAGATTTAGAATTCTTTTTATTAGAACATAGTTCACTCATGGCAAGCGACGTCGTAGTGAGGTCGTTTGGGTCAAAATAAAGTTCATGTGTAACACATAAGTCTGATCCGTCAACCAACTTGTTGTTTCATAAATTAAAAAAAAAAAATATCTTGATTGTTACAGATTTGTTGTTTTCTTTTCCTCTCTAGTTTTTTTTTTATCTTTACTACTTGGGTTATTAGTTCGGTTTCAAAAAATTCTTTGACCATTCAACCCAATTACAATTCACACAATGGCATCTTTACAACCTCCTCAACGCGAACCTCAACGCGAACACTCCGTTGAAACTATTCGTAGAAATAGTGAAGTTATGGGCAACCTTCGCAAACTCATGGTGGCAAACCGCGGTGTAAGTTGAAACAACATGTTGTCCTAGGCGCGTAAATACTCAATTTGATAATGTAGGAAATTGCTATCCGTTGTTTCCGTACTGCGCATGAACTTTCCATGAGAACAGTCGCTATCTTTTCCAATGAAGACCGTTTATCTATGCATCGATACAAGGTAACATACATGTTTGTTTGTGTATATATGGTGTGTGTGAAACTAATCATACGTCATTCGATAAGGCTGACGAGTCTTATCAACTTTGACCATTCAACCCAATTACAATTCACACAATGGCATCTTTACAACCTCCTCAACGCGAACCTCAACGCGAACACTCCGTTGAAACTATTCGTAGAAATAGTGAAGTTATGGGCAACCTTCGCAAACTCATGGTGGCAAACCGCGGTGTAAGTTGAAACAACATGTTGTCCTAGGCGCGTAAATACTCAATTTGATAATGTAGGAAATTGCTATCCGTTGTTTCCGTACTGCGCATGAACTTTCCATGAGAACAGTCGCTATCTTTTCCAATGAAGACCGTTTATCTATGCATCGATACAAGGTAACATACATGTTTGTTTGTGTATATATGGTGTGTGTGAAACTAATCATACGTCATTCGATAAGGCTGACGAGTCTTATCAAATTGGTCAATTGGGTCAATTCACGCCTGTAGGCGCTTACTTGGCTCAAGATGAGATTGTACGTATCGCAAAAGAAAGAAACGTCTCCATGATCCATCCCGGTTATGGTTTCTTGTCAGAAAACGCTGAATTTGCTCGTAAAGTAGAAGCGGCCGGTATCACGTTCATCGGTCCTTCCCCCGAAGTCATTGATAGCTTGGGTGATAAAACAAAAGCCAGAACCATCGGTAAAGTAAAACCTGCTAAAAATAGCCCTACATGCATACTGACAACCCATCGATAGCCATGAATTGTGAAGTCCCCGTTGTACCTGGTACACCTGGACCCGTTAGTACTTTGAAAGAAGGACAGGAATTTATTGAGAAATACGGATTTCCTATCATTATCAAAGCTGCTATGGGTGGTGGCGGAAGAGGTATGCGTGTGGTTCGAGACGCCGACAGCTTCGAAGATGCATTTAATCGAGCTAAATCCGAAGCACTCTCCGCGTTTGGCGACGGCACCGTCTTTATCGAACGCTTCCTCGATAAACCCCGTCACATTGAAGTACAATTACTGGCTGATCGTGCAGGAAACGTCGTTCATTTATTCGAGCGTGATTGTTCCGTACAACGTCGTCATCAAAAAGTCGTTGAAATTGCTCCCGCAAAAAACCTCGATAACAAATGTCGTGAGGCTATTCTCGCTGATGCCATCAAGATTGCAAAAGCAGTTAAATACAAGAACGCTGGTACCGCTGAATTCCTTGTCGATAATCAAAACCGTCATTACTTTATTGAAATCAATCCTCGTATTCAGGTGGAACACACCATCACAGAAGAAATCACAGGTATTGATATTGTCGCTGCTCAAATTCAAATTGCAGCAGGTGCTCTCTTACCTCAACTTGGTTTGACTCAACAACGTATTCGCCAACGTGGGTATGCTATCCAATGTCGTGTGACTACGGAAGATCCAGAAAAGAGCTTCCAGCCTGATACAGGTAAAATTGAAGTCTACCGTTCTTCCGGTGGTAATGGTGTACGTCTTGATGGTGGCGCTGGTTTTGCAGGAGCTGTCATTACCCCCTATTATGACTCGCTTCTTGTAAAGGTAACATGTACTGGTTCCACTTTTGAAGTAGCTCGTAGAAAGATTGTTCGTGCTCTTGTAGAATTCCGTATTCGTGGAGTCAAGACAAACATCCCTTTCTTACAACGTCTAGTCACCTACGACACTTTCATTTCTGGAAATTGCTGGACCACTTTTATTGATGATACACCTGACTTATTTTCATTGGTGCAATATCAAAATCGTGCTCAACGTATGTTGGGCTACTTGGGCGATGTGGTTGTCAATGGATCTCAAGTTAAAGGACAAGTTGGTGAACCCACTTACAAGCACGAAATTGAAATTCCCACTCTGGTCGATAGTCAAGGTAAAGCAACAGACGTGGATAACACACCCTCTCCTGATGGTTGGAGAAAGGTTTTATTGGATTTGGGTCCTGCAGGTTTTGCAAAAGCCGTACGTGCTCATCCTGGTACTTTGATCATGGATACCACTTGGCGTGATGCTCATCAAAGTTTGTTGGCTACCCGTGTACGTACTATTGATTTACTTCGTATCGCGCGTACCACTTCACACGTTTTATCCAACGCCTTTTCACTTGAATGCTGGGGTGGTGCTACTTTTGACGTCTCAATGCGCTTCTTGCACGAAGATCCATGGGATCGTCTCACAAAACTTCGTAAAGCTGTTCCCAATATCCCTTTTCAAATGTTGTTGCGTGGTGCAAATGCGGTAGGCTATACTTCTTATCCCGATAACGTTGTCTATGAATTTTGTGATAAAGCCGTGAAAGCTGGTATGGATATCTTCCGTATCTTTGACTCACTCAACTATATTGAAAACATGAAGTTGGGTATTGATGCTGTCAAGAAAGCAGGTGGTGTCATCGAAGCTACTATCTGTTATACAGGCGATATTACTGACCCTCACAAAACCAAATACACACTCGACTACTATGTTCAATTGACACAAGATTTGGTGAATGAAGGAATCCATATTTTGGGTATTAAAGACATGGCAGGTCTCTTAAAGCCTGCTGCTGCTACCTTGCTTGTAAGCACCCTTCGTGAAAAGTTCCCTGAGTTACCTATCCATGTTCACACTCACGATACTGCTGGTACTGGTGTAGCTTCCATGTTGGCTGCTGCTGCTGCTGGTGCGGATATTGTGGATGCTGCTATTGACTCCATGTCCGGTATGACCTCCCAACCCGCCATGGGTGCCCTTGTCGCTGCTTTGGAACAAACCAATTTAGGTACAGGTCTCAGCATGGAGAACATTCACGCTCTCAACTCCTACTGGGAACAGGCACGTCTTCTCTACTCTTGTTTCGAAGCAAATGTAAAGTCCGCCGATTCAGGCGTTTACGATCACGAAATGCCAGGTGGACAGTACACAAACTTGATGTTCCAAGCTCAACAATTAGGTCTTGGCACACAATGGATTCAAATCAAAAAAGCCTATGCCGAAGCTAACAAATTGTGTGGTGATTTGGTTAAGGTCACCCCTTCATCTAAGGTCGTAGGTGACTTGGCGCAATTCATGGTTTCCAACTCTTTATCTGGAGAAGATGTGGTTGCTCGTGCTGCTAGTTTGAATTTCCCTACCTCTGTAATCGAGTTCTTCCAAGGTTATTTGGGTCAGCCTTATGGCGGTTTCCCTGAACCTTTGAGATCCAACATTATTCGTGACTTGCCCCCTATTAATGATCGACCTGGTGCCACGTTGAGTCCTTTGGATCTTGGTGCTCTCAAGGCTGAATTGACTACTAAGTACGGTAGCAGTATCCGCGACTACGATGTAATTTCCGCTGCACTTTATCCTCGTGTCTTTGCTGATTTCCGTGACACTGTAAGTCAGTATGGTGACCTCTCTGTCCTGCCTACTCGTTACTTCCTTTCAAAGCCAGAAATTGGAGAGGAGTTCCACGTTGAAATTGAGGAGGGAAAGACATTGATTATCAAGTTGTTGGCTGTAGGTCCCATCAACCCTAGTGGTAAGCGTGACGTATATTTCGAGTTGAACGGTGAAGCTCGTGTTGTAGGCATCCAAGATAAGAACGCTGCTGTCGAAGTCATCACTCGTGAGAGAGCTAATCCTGGTAAACCTGGAGACGTCGCTGCCCCCATGTCTGGTGTCGTCATTGAAGTCAAGGTCCAAACTGGTCAAACTATTAAAGCAGGAGATCAAATTGCTGTTCTCAGTGCTATGAAGATGGAAACTGTCGTTACAGCTCCAATCTCGGGTAGAATTGATCGTGTTGTGGCAGAAACAGGGGATTCTTTGAGTTCGGGTGATTTGGTAATTCAAATTGTCAAAGAAGAGTAAATATGACTATCTTCTCTTTGCTACTACTACTACCTTTTAAAATTGAAAGCTATCCATGCTTTTAATTTGTTAAATCATTTTACTTTCGTTTAAGCATGCAGCAATGCGCATACATTTTTAATTTTTTTTAATAGTTCCTTCTTATAAAATAAAGATACCTGATTATCTCTACGTAATTGACCAACCGCATAGGATGTTTTTTATATGAGCCTACAGAGCTGTGCTTTTGATACATTGGCCCAACTATGGTTACACGGCCAAAATCGAGGCACAAATCACGTGACCTGAAGCTAAATTTTTGAAGCGAAACATAGTCTAATTTTTTGAAAAATTTCAAAGAGTTTTTTTGCTTCATTGTCTGGATTGAGCGGGACAACATCTCGCCTCTCTGTCGCACAGTCGAAATACGTGCAGCTCTGAAGCCTCTCCGAATGATGATAAAGTCAACCAAAATGACGATATAGATAGGGACATTGGCGCGTACAAAGTACTATGCCATACCGGTATCTTCTGAAAAGAGAAAACTTTTTTTTTGCTTGTCTTCTCCATTGAATTTGGCCTTGTGAGCTCTTGCGCAAGCAAATTGTAATTCTTCGAACGCTTGTCAAGAGTCTTAAATCAAAGGAGACAGAAATTTTTGGTGGCTTATGCAATTAATGTGGCACCTGTCAAAATCAAAAAAAAAAAAAAAAACTCATTGCCGCAAGTGGAAATGCATGCATTCCTGAATTTAATCTGTCACTGCATCGGCAATATATATCTATCCCATTTCTTTCAATCAATTATATGCAAGGATTAAACATTCTCTTTTTAATTTTTTGTGCATACATCGCACTAGCTGGCGCCATGCCAATGATTTACGCTTATGGTGACATAAGGAAGAGGCAAGACGTAGCCAATAATCCAATTGTGGACCCAGCAGTACCGCAAGTTCAACCTGACTCCAATGTGGTTGCTGATATTTATCATGAAGACATTATACAAAAAGGCGATGCGACCGCTTGCGGGAAGAAGGTGCAATCTGAAAAGCCCTCGGATCCTGCTGGAGAATTTCTCAAGTGCTACATGTCCTAGTAATAAGGGTTGCATATTTCGCTGACGGGTTTCTTTATTTTAAAATAAAACAACAGTCTAATTGTTACTTCCACCCAACTCTTCCATATCCCTTTCAGAATAACCAAGTAATGTTAAAACATATTTCAAACTCTTTTGATTAATTCTAGCTCTAGCTTGTTCTTGAACACGAGGCTTAGCATTGAATGCGATACCAAGACCAGCCTTGTTCAGCATCCATAAATCGTTCGCACCGTCACCAACAGCAATAACTTGCTTTAATGTTAAACCTTCGGCTTGAGCGATAACTTCTAATAATTCCGCCTTACGAATACCATCCACAATGGGGCCGATTGTCTTACCAGTAAGAGTCAATCCATCTGATGACACTTCGAGTTGATTGGCAAAAGCGTAATCCAAACCTAACTCTGCCTTGACATAAAGGGCTAAAGGCATGAAACCACCACTGATCACAGCCAATTTGAATCCAAGCTTCTTCAATGCACGACACAAGAAACGAGCACCCTCGGTAAATGTAAGAATTTGCTTGACATTTTCAAGAACACCGACGCTAGTACCATTCAAAAGTGCAACACGACGACGTAATGACTCTTTGAAATCGATCTCACCGTTCATAGCAGCCTCAGTAATAGCCTTGAAGAAAAAAGATAAGTTAAGAATGCAAACATGAAAAAATCAGTGTTTCGACTTACAGATACTTGATCAACAACACCGGCATATCTGGCAATCTCATCAATGACTTCTTGGTAAATTAAAGTGGAATCCATGTCGAACACAACCAATCTCTTGTTCTTTCTAAAGACATCGTCGCGTTGGAAAGCAACATCGGTGCCATAGCTAGTAGAAAGACCAATGAGTTCCGTACGAAGGGCACTCATATCCATACCTCTAGGTACACTTAAGCGAAGATCGGCGCAAGAGAGCTTGTCATTATCCTTATTTAATCGAATCATCTTCTCAACAGAAATACGGTGCTTCAGTAACAAGCGGGTCCATTCGCTCAAGAAACTTGAGTTCAATCCATCTTGATTTAAAATTGTGGCAGCATATTTGATACGTTCAGAGTAAGGAGCTTCTTCTAAAGAGGAGGGAATATAGATGGGTTGTGAAACACGGTGTTCCTTGTTCTTTTTCATATTTCTTTTGTTCGCGAATCAGAGGTTCAGTTGCTTGGGAATCAGGGATATCATAAGTCAAAGTAGCATCCCATTTTTGAGCAGCTTCAGCCAAGTCGCGGAAAATAGCGACGTTGTCAGAGTGTAAGGTGATCAACACACCAAAAGTGACGTTGTGATAAAGACGAGACAACATGAAATCGTCTACGTTACATGGGTGACGAGCAAGACAGTCCAATACAGCACCTACAATATCAGTACCATGGGGACCTGACAATGACACGAGTACTTTTTGATTGGGTCCGACAAAAGTAGGTGGTAACACAGTGGAAGGATTTAAATGTGAAGAGCGACTTCTTACCATAATTGGTGATGTGACAGAGATATTGGCAGCGGTAATATTACCATCCAAATGTTGTTCATTTAACTTGTTCATGACCTTCTTTTTAAGCACAGTGAGTTGTTCAGCTTTGACTAAGGGAAGTTCTGCAACACGTTGTAAATAGGGTTCTGAAAGAGACAGGCCTGAATGGCGGTCATTCTTCTTCAAGATTTTGGTGATACCAGTGTAGTTGAGGAACACGAATCGTTCGAGAGTAATGATATTTTTCAACAATTCTGTGGTCTTTTCAGCAGAGTTATCATTAATGATGGCTTGTGCAGTGCTAGCAAGTCGTTGTGATTCGGCCTCAAAAAACTTGGTAGCTCTATCCACTTGGTGGTCTAATTTCTCAATAAAAGCTACTTCACATTTTTGCAATTGACCAAGTCGCTGTGATACGATCTGTGCAAAAGGTTGTTGCTCTTTATTTGGTGTATTGTCCAGCTTGATAGAGTTAGAGTAAACATCAGACTTCAAGAAGGATTTCAAGCTGTTGTACTCGATACAGTTGTTGGCATATTCTACAGGTAAATGAGACTTTCTCTCATCTAAATAGTTACCGAACTTCATGATTATATGAGGTAAAAGTGGTAAATAGAGTAAAAAGGAAGCAATCAAAAAATAGATTGCTATGGTTATGAAGATAAGATAAACTCTATCAACAGTCCCAAAATGACTCAGATTGTCAAATTCATCGATTTCGTAGTCCGAAGTGAGCTGGGCAAATTGATTCTACACTTTGCCTACCTTACGTGGCATACATCTGGTTCCTTTTACAGAGAATCATTGTTATAATTTAACCATCAGTTTTATGAAAAGGTAGTAATTGGGAAATTTATTGTATATCAAGATCTTAAAAAAGATCACATGTCCTATTTTTTGACGAGGAGCAAATTTTTTGTTGATACCTGATGTGGGGGAGAAGAGTCGTTTCTTGATCACAATAGTATCAACTAGCAAAATCAATTAAACTATACACACCCTTTTTTTTTCATATACACAGAGTGTGTACGTCTGCTGTTTACGTATTCATAGCAGCCTCAGTAATAGCCTTGAAGAAAAAAGATAAGTTAAGAATGCAAACATGAAAAAATCAGTGTTTCGACTTACAGATACTTGATCAACAACACCGGCATATCTGGCAATCTCATCAATGACTTCTTGGTAAATTAAAGTGGAATCCATGTTTCTACACTTTGCCTACCTTACGTGGCATACATCTGGTTCCTTTTACAGAGAATCATTGTTATAATTTAACCATCAGTTTTATGAAAAGGTAGTAATTGGGAAATTTATTGTATATCAAGATCTTAAAAAAGATCACATGTCCTATTTTTTGACGAGGAGCAAATTTTTTGTTGATACCTGATGTGGGGGAGAAGAGTCGTTTCTTGATCACAATAGTATCAACTAGCAAAATCAATTAAACTATACACACCCTTTTTTTTTCATATACACAGTAGTCTCCAAGCTGCTGTTTACGTATGATCCCTCGATCCAGTCATAAATTGTTGTTGAAACGTCTTCCTGATATAACGGTACATGAACTTCAGTTTCTTTAAATACGTAACTGTTAGCCAGTAATTTTTTGGATGTCCTTAATCCTCACTTACCTGATTATTCGGTAGATGATGTGAGTGGTTGGAGAAAAAGGAATTAATAAATTTGTACATATGTTGCAAAATATAAACCCATACCTATTCATTCATATCCCGAGAAGTAATGCTACCATCTGCAGCAGGCCTGGATGCGATTTTCTGAGGATTTTATCGGTTATGGTGTTTAACTTTCCAGTGCTGAAATGACTGAGATATTGTTGAGAATCGAATACGGGTATATCATATTCTGATATTATAATTGCCGCTCTTGAAGAGCTGCGCCTCTTCCTTTGTGAGTTGAGTTCTAGCAGCGGACACAAGGAGCTATTGCATACAAACGTTCCCTTGTCAGAGCGTATTTGGCGTTCTTCATCTTTGATTATCACCTTCAATAGATGCTGCAGTTTTTCGAAGCAAAATATACATATTTGAGAAGTGTTGTGTTCATTAGTAATTACCACTGTTGTGTAGCGACTATGGATATGTGCCTTCCACGATCTGCCATGCTTGACAGGCCCTTTACGGTGCTACCAACGCCGTATCCTCGATCCCCGACAAACATGAAGGGGTTGCGCTTGCCTGCTTCAACCATTTTTCACGAGCAGCAACACGGTCTTCTGTCCGATTCAGTAGCAACTCACCTCTCCTCTTGACTTCTATCTTAGCATTCCAATACTAAAAATGACATAGTATTTTTCTGTTAGCCGAATGAGTTCCATGCAATTGCTCGAGAGGTGCTGTGGATCTTCGGCACTACTAATACTATTATATCCACTAAGCTCTTTCTCCACTCCAAGATCGCTATCAGCTGCTGGTTGTCTTGGTAAGGAAGGAGAAGGTAAAAAGGATAAAAGAACCTTTTGGGTGATATAGTGATAGCCTAAGTTTTGGCTCTGTACTCGTATCAGAAAATGAGTAAGCAAAAGGTGTTGAATCTACTGAAATTTTACCAGAAACAAATTTATAATGACCCAGTATAAAAGGTTCAGTGCATCACCATGATGTCTTGAGCCCTTCGGGTCTTTCTTCTTTGTTGGGCAGGAGATAGAGAGAAAAGAAAGAGAAAGAGAAGTGAAGGAGTTGTTTAAAGCGAAAAAAAGCAAATCTATCATTCGTTTTCAGTAAAAGGTTTTTTGATAAACAAGTGGACTTCATCCTTCCGACCGTGCATATATATTGTTCATTGTATTAGAACAGAAGGTCAGTCACAATTTCTTCTACACTTTTTTGTTAAAAAAAATAGGTATAAAATACTGAAAGAGAGAAAAGTACCATTATTTACATCAAATCTTGTGAGAAGTTGCTATCAAGATAAGACTGTGATAGATGAGCGGTGTAAATAATGATAATGAGTAAGCAAAAGGTGTTGAATCTACTGAAATTTTACCAGAAACAAATTTATAATGACCCAGTATAAAAGGTTCAGTGCATCACCATGATGTCTTGAGCCCTTCGGGTCTTTCTTCTTTGTTGGGCAGGAGATAGAGAGAAAAGAAAGAGAAAGAGAAGTGAAGGAGTTGTTTAAAGCGAAAAAAAGCAAATCTATCATTCGTTTTCAGTAAAAGGTTTTTTGATAAACAAGTGGACTTCATCCTTCCGACCGTGCATATATATTGTTCATTGTATTAGAACAGAAGGTCAGTCACAATTTCTTCTACACTTTTTTGTTAAAAAAAATAGGTATAAAATACTGAAAGAGAGAAAAGTACCATTATTTACATCAAATCTTGTGAGAAGTTGCTATCAAGATAAGACTGTGATAGATGAGCGGTGTAAATAATGATAATAACATATTCTTTACACATTCAATTCATGGATACCAGTCAATGATTTGTTAAAACAAGACTTGAAATAGAGGCATTTTGTATCTTTCTCAACGGATCGGTCACTTAGAGAGCATCGACATTAAACTCGTGTCAATGTTTGTGAGTATCAAACACTTTATGCGTACGTCACATCCATGCCTAATCGGTCTTCTAATTATTCCACGTTGTGGATTTCAAAAAAAAAAACTGCATTACTATTTGAGCGTAGAACGCGTTTTTCCCAAACCTGTAAAAAAACAGTTTTGCCTTTATCCTTCAATAACTACAAAATGACCGATCTAAGTAAAATATACTCTGCAGTATACTCAGGTGTTCCAGTTTTTGAAATGGTGGTGAACGACGTAGCAGTCATGCGAAGAAGAACAGATTCATATATGAACGCAACGCAAATCTTGAAAGTGGCAAACATAGAGAAGGGAAAAAGAACAAAAATCCTTGAAAAAGAAGTATTAATTGGCGAACATGAAAAAGTTCAAGGAGGATACGGAAAATACCAAGGAACTTGGTAAATAGTTGTTTGGCCTCACTGTACTGATCTCAAGTTTGCATTACTTATCTTTCAATATTTAGGATTCCTTTTGAGAAAAGTAAAGAATTGGCAGAAAAATACGGTGTGCTCACGGAGTTGAGTCCTATATTTAACTTTGAATTAAGCTCGTTGGGAACAGACGAGGGAGACGATGTTCTAACGAAAGAGCAAGCCATCGCTGCAAGAAAAAAGTTAAACCCACCTGAGCCAACGAATACAAAACCACAAAAACAAAAAAATTCACAGAAAACACAAGCTACCTCCCCTCAGATAGAAGAACAACCTCGAAAGAAAGTAAAAACCAGTGCAGCAGATGAATCAATTGATGATAACACTACCAGTGATGAACGTGATAGAAGTATTCTCATGTCTATTTTCTTATCAGATTCGACAGACCAAATCCCGGATATATTAAAAACTACTCAGGAAAAATCTGGCTTTAATATCGACATGGTTATCGATGAACAAGGCTACACTGCTTTGCATTGGGCAACTGCCTTGGCTAGGACTAAAACTGTAGAGCTACTTGTGGCAAGAGGTGCTAATATTGCTTGCACAAGTTATACTGGTGAAACACCCTTAATGCGAGGTGTGATGGTTACAAATAGTTATGACAACAATTCCTTTCCAGAAATTTTTAATCTGTTGAAAGAAACATTACCGATTGTTGATAATAGAAAGCGAAGTGTCCTCCATCACGCTGCTTTGACTGCTGGGATTCATGGTCGTACAAATGCTGCAGTCTATTACATGAAGATTTTGTTAGATCATTTGGCCAACGAGAGCGAGGAAACAAAGTCCATCATCAATGCACAAGATTCAACGGGAGACACAGCCCTCAATATTGCTGCTCGTCTGGAATGTGAGCCTTTAGTAGAACTCTTACTTAAAGCAGGAGCGATACAATATACTGAAAATAACAACGGCTTACAAGTGAAGGATTATAGTGATAAGGTAAGCAATTCATTAGAATGCATGAGTCTCTTTGATTTACTCGTAATTTGATTTAGGATGTGAATATGGAGGAAGCATCGAAACCTCAGCGGGTATTTTCCAACACATCTTTGTATTCTAAGAAACCTTACGCCCCTAGTCAGAGGGGAAAAGAGATCATTGCTAGTAAGTAAACTATATTATAACATGCCGAAGCCTATTATTGACTGTTCGAAAACGAAGCTGTTCAAAAGATTGTCGATGCCCTAGATGACGAATATGGGGGTTTACTTACTCTGAAAGAACAAGAATTGAAGAAAGTTCAAGATGACCTGAATGCTGTGACTAAAGAGCTGGAAGATACACGAAAAGGCTTGGAAGAACGTCAAGCTCAATCACAGACTCTTTCAGAAGCCCAACAGAAAACCAAAAATATTGAAAGTATTATTCAAGCTGGTTGGAATCAATTGGAAGAAGATATGAAAAAGGCTGGGAAGGCTGTACCTGACCCTAGTGAGATAGAAAAAATGGATGAAAATGAAGATATCGACGTTCTATTTGACGCTCCACCATTAGCAATTCCAGAAGATGCGACAGAGGATGAAAGGAAAAAGCTTTTAGAGGACTACACCAGAAGCATTCAAGCTAAAATAAAAGCATACACCACTAATGATATAGAACTACAACAAGAGATAAAGAAATTAGAGGATCAGTTCATTGAAAAAGAAATGCAGTGCAAACGACTAATAGCTGCTTGTTGTAATCTTCCTATTGATAAAATTGACGATCTCGTTGAGCCATT
Source organism: Mucor irregularis B50 (assembly GCA_000587855.1). Classification (NCBI taxonomy): domain Eukaryota; kingdom Fungi; phylum Mucoromycota; class Mucoromycetes; order Mucorales; family Mucoraceae; genus Mucor; species Mucor irregularis. The sequence continues at coordinate 105,167 of AZYI01000236.1, forward strand.
GACTTTAGCTATTGAAAGTGATCCTCCAGATCTTGATCTTGCTCGTGTTATCGGATTTATGGACAAGATTAGAAGACAAGGTGCATTTACTGAACCAACTACTGGTCCTTCTTCTATTCCAGTGCCAGCTCCTACTGTATCCCGAACCATTTCTGAAAGCAATAACATTGAGGACGATGCTGCTCCTACATCTCCTCCTGATACCGAAATGAAGGAAGAGCCCCCAACAACTGAAACTGTTTTGGATACTGCAGATTTGAATGAAGAAAAACAGAGCACGAACGTTGAGGACGATGTTCCAAATCCCGTTAATAACACAGAACACACCTCGGTCAAAGATACTTCTCTAGCGAAGGATGAAGTTGTAGAGATGACCCCAGCATAAATACTATTTACTTGTTAATTCTTTTTTTTAAAATATATATTTGATGATGATATATCCTTTAAAAAAAGAAAATATCATTTTATTGCATAGACTGCTGCGGGCCTTATACTTCCCAGCCTGAATACTTTGCTAGTGAAGAACATCATGCTTATTTTCTAGTACTTTTTACTTCTTTCTGATATTTAAGCAGACTTCATTTTTTGTTTGACATCAATAATGCCTTTTGCAGCGCAAACATTGCACTCTCTCTTTGCTGGCATATTAGAGTGTTATGCAATTACAATGATGTACTCGGCTTTAACGTATCCGAAAGACTGATCAATTATACGTAATCTCAATTTGAAGTAAGAATACTGCAGCCAAAACCACAAGCTTAGAATTGCTGCTTTTTCCTTCACTCCTTACAGGATTAATTTGGATTCTCAGGAAGTAGTAAAAAGTACGTAACCACAGGGGTCATGCTCAAGTTATATTCTTGAAAAGGTACAAAGTAAAGTATATATTGTCATTTATAAGCTGTCATAAATTGCACCGGCTACACGTCGTAGGGTGTTTATAAAACGAAGGTAAAAGAAATATTTGAGGGGTAAAGTTGGGTGATGTTACGCGCCGATTATTTCAGCGTTAACAAAATATCAACACAATAATACAACTGCACAAGTTATACTGGTGAAACACCCTTAATGCGAGGTGTGATGGTTACAAATAGTTATGACAACAATTCCTTTCCAGAAATTTTTAATCTGTTGAAAGAAACATTACCGATTGTTGATAATAGAAAGCGAAGTGTCCTCCATCACGCTGCTTTGACTGCTGGGATTCATGGTCGTACAAATGCTGCAGTCTATTACATGAAGATTTTGTTAGATCATTTGGCCAACGAGAGCGAGGAAACAAAGTCCATCATCAATGCACAAGATTCAACGGGAGACACAGCCCTCAATATTGCTGCTCGTCTGGAATGTGAGCCTTTAGTAGAACTCTTACTTAAAGCAGGAGCGATACAATATACTGAAAATAACAACGGCTTACAAGTGAAGGATTATAGTGATAAGGTAAGCAATTCATTAGAATGCATGAGTCTCTTTGATTTACTCGTAATTTGATTTAGGATGTGAATATGGAGGAAGCATCGAAACCTCAGCGGGTATTTTCCAACACATCTTTGTATTCTAAGAAACCTTACGCCCCTAGTCAGAGGGGAAAAGAGATCATTGCTAGTAAGTAAACTATATTATAACATGCCGAAGCCTATTATTGACTGTTCGAAAACGAAGCTGTTCAAAAGATTGTCGATGCCCTAGATGACGAATATGGGGGTTTACTTACTCTGAAAGAACAAGAATTGAAGAAAGTTCAAGATGACCTGAATGCTGTGACTAAAGAGCTGGAAGATACACGAAAAGGCTTGGAAGAACGTCAAGCTCAATCACAGACTCTTTCAGAAGCCCAACAGAAAACCAAAAATATTGAAAGTATTATTCAAGCTGGTTGGAATCAATTGGAAGAAGATATGAAAAAGGCTGGGAAGGCTGTACCTGACCCTAGTGAGATAGAAAAAATGGATGAAAATGAAGATATCGACGTTCTATTTGACGCTCCACCATTAGCAATTCCAGAAGATGCGACAGAGGATGAAAGGAAAAAGCTTTTAGAGGACTACACCAGAAGCATTCAAGCTAAAATAAAAGCATACACCACTAATGATATAGAACTACAACAAGAGATAAAGAAATTAGAGGATCAGTTCATTGAAAAAGAAATGCAGTGCAAACGACTAATAGCTGCTTGTTGTAATCTTCCTATTGATAAAATTGAATAGGTATAAAATACTGAAAGAGAGAAAAGTACCATTATTTACATCAAATCTTGTGAGAAGTTGCTATCAAGATAAGACTGTGATAGATGCAAGGACTGTCTCTCTGCTCTGCTTTTACTCTCTCTCTACAAAAATAAACCTACGTGTGACTACTGTCAAGGTACTTATCGCGTAACAGTGAGCTTGATTGAAGACAACAAAAAAAAGAAGCAAATCCTAGACGCACCCCAAAAAACGAGATTTCAGCAAAAACTCTCCGACGGGGAATTGAACCCCGGTCTCCCGCGTGACAGGCGGGGATACTCACCACTATACTATCGAAGAGACGTTCTTATTGGCTAACTTCTTTCAAAAATATAAATCCCAAAAATGCTGCAAGTCCGGCCCGGACATGTCACGTGAATGTCATGCTTTGTCACGTGCAAATCAAACCTTTCGATTGATATGTGTGGACAGCTCTTGTATGTTGCTGTAACTGAAAGCAATCTTTTTTTTGACATCTTATTGGAGTATTTATGCTAAAATAGCACGGTATTAGTTGATCACAGCTACTAAACATGAGCATTACGTCATTATGAAGAGAACGTTATCGTTGACAGATTTTGTCAATATAACTACTGAGAAAGATTAAAAATATTACGCAACACAAGCTGTTGACATATATGTGTATTTTTTCTTTTGTCGAATGCAACCTCTTTACAAATAAAACGCAAATATAAAATTGTCACGCAAAAACATGTGATTATCACGTGATTTTTATTGATTTTGCAATACATCATATATATTAAATATTATTTTGATTAATTGATAAGTTCTTTGACATTCTTGTGTTCATCTTCGTTGAGAGTAAACATAATATAAATAACACATTGATAGACTGTAAGAAACAAAGGTTATAATATATTCAAGAAGCAAAGAGATAGAGTGCACTATTCAGGCAGAGGGATGGCACCTCCACTACTTGTATTGCCACGGTTTCAATAAAATATGTTTTTCCAAAAATTAAGCGAAAGAAGAGCTAAGGTTTATTAAAATATTTAAACGACGTATTTATACTACCAATCAACGTGACTAGCACGTGACCAAGGAGAGGTCAAACGAGACACAAAACCAATATACGAACGTATCATAATCATACAGGGTTTCTTGGTTTAGTGGTATAATTCTCGCTTAGGGTGCGAGAGGTCCCGGGTTCGATTCCCGGAGAAGCCCTTTTTTGCGCTTTTTTAAAGGATAAATAATTAGCCGATGCTGCTTGCCATTTTTTTAATTTTTTTAACGAACTTGTTGAGTTATTCATTTCGCAAGCCCTACTCTCAGACAATACCTCGTTACGGGCTTGTCCTAAAATTGTACAAATATTCATTTTTGTTACTGTTATATATGGCGTAGTGTAGAAGTGTGTGTGTAAAAGTAAAGGTAGAAAGTAATGAGCATCAGTTCCTGTTTTAAAAGTAGAACGACTTTGAATAGAAAGTGTAAATAAAAAGAGTAATAAAAAGGTGCAATGGTTAGAGATTCCAAGGGAGTTTCAATATAAGAGTCCTTCAGAGTCAAAGTAATTATAAGAGTTTAGAATAAAAAGCAAATGTAATTGCAATAGATAAATGAGATCAATAAGTAAAGTATAAAAGCTATAGTATTGAACTAAGAGGAGAATGATTATAGATAAACCATAAGATCAAATTGTTATATGTTTGAAAACTATTGATTTATTAATTAATAAAAATGGGAGAGTATTTATAGTGAAGTTGGATATTAGCAATATTCATTTCGCAAGCCCTACTCTCAGACAATACCTCGTTACGGGCTTGTCCTAAAATTGTACAAATATTCATTTTTGTTACTGTTATATATGGCGTAGTGTAGAAGTGTGTGTGTAAAAGTAAAGGTAGAAAGTAATGAGCATCAGTTCCTGTTTTAAAAGTAGAACGACTTTGAATAGAAAGTGTAAATAAAAAGAGTAATAAAAAGGTGCAATGGTTAGAGATTCCAAGGGAGTTTCAATATAAGAGTCCTTCAGAGTCAAAGTAATTATAAGAGTTTAGAATAAAAAGCAAATGTAATTGCAATAGATAAATGAGATCAATAAGTAAAGTATAAAAGCTATAGTATTGAACTAAGAGGAGAATGATTATAGATAAACCATAAGATCAAATTGTTATATGTTTGAAAACTATTGATTTATTAATTAATAAAAATGGGAGAGTATTTATAGTGAAGTTGGATATTAGCAATCCAGAAAAATATAGGGTTTCAGGAAATTTCCTAGAACTTAAAAAAATGGGAAGTGATATAAAAATTCGGGATCAGTGTAACATTACAGATGTTCGTCTTTTTACTTTTGTTACGAAGCTTGATCTTTCGTAAATCAATATCTTATTAGTTCCTTTTCGCTCTTAGTCTATCAACCTCAAAAATCATAAATACTTGTTATGTTTTCAACAAGAATTTCACTTTACAAATTTTGTCGTATCAATTTTTCGAATAATACATTTACTTTTGGTTCATTGATTAATGGCTTGATCTGCAATAATCATAGTACTTATTTTACTCTTTGAAGTTCTCATACTCATATCTTATCTTATGAAGGCTATTTATACTTAATCTCCCTTGGACCTATTATCCATTGTACTTTTCTTACTCTTTTTATTATTCAACTTCTCTATAAGGTCGTTCCAACAGGAACTAGTGCTCATTAAATTTACTCTAGCTTTACACACGCTCCACTATTATCGCACTTTTAACAATAATTATTTTTAAATAATATTCGCGCAAGTCGTATTTTTCTTACTAAACTAAGCATTGAAATTACAGGTTACGCCATACGTTTGATTGTCGATAATGGCTTCTACACGAAGTTCGACTTCACCGAAATACATCTGATTTGAAAAAAAAATTAAAAAGCTGGCCATACATTTTTTTTGTATACAAGTTAACTTACTTTGATTGTCAAAGGTACAGGGTCACCAGTTTTGGCATTGGGTATGGGAGGCATTGGAATTTCAAAGTCAAAAACTTTGCGAACGGTGGTTATGTGATTTGAAATTGTATATCTTGGTTCAATTTCGCTTTCGGAAGCATAAAATGTACACGCTGTATGACTTGGATAATATGTAGTATAATTACGAGAAACACAGCTATCAAAGTCTAATTAAGGGTGACATGAGGATAAATTCTTATCTTAGGAACACAAAAGACGACTTACCTAGCGGTTTTCCGCGTTCCACATAAGTGGCAAATCTATTATCACATCGGATGCTACCATCAGGTCTTGTTACTTTATACTCGGGTGGATCCAGATGTGGCTCAAATATGTTGGTAATTTCAATACCGTACCAAGATCGAGGAATGCGTGTAGCAATTTTAGAGGGATACTTTCCGAAAATAACAGCTCCACGAGCCACCGCCATTTCTATTATCTTCATTAGAGTGATTTTTAAATACTTTTAACACTTTTTTTTTCATTACCAGGTCTATCAGGTTGAACAATTCTAATATTTTCTGATGAAAATTCTTTTTCCATTTGACTGTAGAGATAAGACGATGATCCAAACCCACCTACCATAAAAATGGCTTTCAAATTTTGAGTTTGTTGCTGAAGATCACGACAGAGTTGAACAACTTGGGAAACAACGGGGTCAAAAACGTGCTTCTTTAACTCTTCTTTGGTAAATGTCATATGGCCATCATCCAATCCAATCGATGGCTCGGTCTTTGTAACAAGGTCAAATCCCATGGATATGTCAGCGTAAAGATCATCAGTGCCATCGAAGAGTGGTTTTAATGTATCTATACATATACACACAAATATTGTAAGTACTGGATTTAAACACTTATTCAAACTGAATTTACCAACAAAAACATCCATCATATGGTCAAGAGGTGCTTCAGGTATTTCTATACTTCCATTAGGGGATCTACGGATTACTTTTTTTAATTTCTTCCTGAGATGTTTTCGGAAATTGCGATCAATGAACGTAGACCCACAGGATTTGCCAACACCCTTAGTACTTTCTCTAAATTTTCTATTTCCAGATGCGTCTACGTCAACTCGAAACACTATTAAATCGACAGTTCCACCTGATAAATGTGTTTTCGTGAGTGTTTGAAAAGAGAAGAAGCATAATGATCTACATACCACCCGCATCACAAATCATAAACTCTTCACCATGTTCCATGGTGAATTTATCACAGGTTTTTTCACAGTAAAGAGCAGCAGCTTCAGGCTCTGAAATCAACATTAATCTATCGCGATGATCTGTTGCATTAATTATTCCAGCTTGAATAGCCGCATCTCTCATGATATGCTTTGATTTATCAGACCACATTGCGGGGACCTAATTTCAACAGAGTTTAAATCCTATATCTCTTTAACTCCTTTCTAAACTTACTGTAAGGCAGAATCGTGCTTTCGATTCAAATCCTTGATTAAATCCCTTCTTTGCCATATCTCTTTTAACATAGCTATAAAACTTTTCTAAATAGTCTACAAGGAAAACATATAACGGTGAGCTAATTCATAAATTTAATGATCAGTGTTACTTACCTGCTATGATGTCGGTAGCTGTCAAATCTGGTGAATTTATCACAGGTTTTTTCACAGTAAAGAGCAGCAGCTTCAGGCTCTGAAATCAACATTAATCTATCGCGATGATCTGTTGCATTAATTATTCCAGCTTGAATAGCCGCATCTCTCATGATATGCTTTGATTTATCAGACCACATTGCGGGGACCTAATTTCAACAGAGTTTAAATCCTATATCTCTTTAACTCCTTTCTAAACTTACTGTAAGGCAGAATCGTGCTTTCGATTCAAATCCTTGATTAAATCCCTTCTTTGCCATATCTCTTTTAACATAGCTATAAAACTTTTCTAAATAGTCTACAAGGAAAACATATAACGGTGAGCTAATTCATAAATTTAATGATCAGTGTTACTTACCTGCTATGATGTCGGTAGCTGTCAAATCCAAAGGCAATTGTCTCACAACGCCTTCAAGGTTGTCATCAAGATAAAGTTTGAATTGCTGTAAAATTGTGATGTTGGGAAATTTTGATTTGCCCGACTTGGCAGCTCTACCCCATTGCACGAGTTTCTGATTTAATGTTAGTTCCCGCAACTCAAAGTCTATTTGCGCGTTATACTTAATACATTATCGTCTCTATTATACAGCTGTAAAATTGAAGTTCACTGTCAATATGCATGAAATACAAAACAGAGAATACTTAAAAAGGTACTTACGCAAACGGTAGGACACTAGGGTGGACCATAGAATTAGAGGCAGTACAATCACAGGTGTATTTGATGGGTACTCACCTTTGGATAACTATAGTCAGGTTGACCAGGCCTAATATACAAACATACAAATCGATCAATATATTTTTCACCAAGTCCTCAGTGTCTTACTCATTTTTGAAGTTACCATTTACTTATATCTGTTATTTCATTGTCATTCATGTAAGAGTATGATGCACCAGAAAAGGTGGTACCTGAAATTAAACTCAGGGCTGTTAGTAAAGCGCTTTATAAAAAGATCGAAAATGGGCTCACCAAAGTCAATGCCAATGACAATGGGAAAGTCTTTATCAGGAAATGGAGCTACCATGAACCGAAATTGTTCACTTTGCACAAGTTGAGGAAGAAGAAAAAACGAGGCTGCTTGGTATCACACAATATAAAATGTTGTTTAGCCACCAAGCCCTTGTGTAACTTTCAAGTTGGTAACCTTCAAAGCGAGTCAAATCCAAGAATACCTTGATTCAATTAGCGCATTATGCTTCTTTTTTTTCGAAAGCTACTTTTCAAAACTTTTTACATTTTCGTTTCTTCCACAATTAACTTTACTTTAATCGACAATGCTTTCTACTAAAGACAATTACAAAGTTGTCATCTCATACGATTTCGGTACAACTTTCTCTGGAGCATCGTACTCGTTCACTCACAATAAAAACCCAGAAGTATTCGACGTTCAAAAATGGTAATAATGCGTATTGTTTATTCATTTTTCAAAAACTAACGTTTCCCAAGGCCCCACAAGGGTGGCAATTTTTACCCCAAAGTACCTACACTGTCCGTATACAAAAGATCAGATCCTCAAGTATTAGTCGATTGGGGACATGGCGCCAAGAAGATGATGCAAAAACCTCAATCTGCCAAGGAAAACATAATTTTGTCAAACTTCAAACTCAACTTGGATGAGAGTCTACATAGAGGCATTGCTGAAAATAACAGGTGGGTGAGATATGAATGGATTTTATTTATGGGATACTAAGCGATTCGCAGATCCTCCGTCCTTAATATTGCAGATTATTTAAAAGTACTTCATGAGTATGTCTTGGAGGATGTAACCCGTGGATTTGCCAAGAATTATGACCCAAGCACTTTTCGTTATTGCTTAACAGTACCAGCGATGTGGTCTGATTTAGCTAAACATTCAATGAGGAAAGCAGCCATCAAAGCTGGATTGGTGTCAGAGAATGATCCTCAGGACAGATTAATTTTAATTTCAGAGCCAGAAGCAGCTGCATTGTATTGTGAGAAAATGTGTGAACAGGTCAATTTAGGCAAAGGTGATCGAATGATGATATGTGATGCAGGTGGTGGAACTGTCGATTTGATTGTATTTGAAGTGGTTGATGAAAATATCGAAAGCAGCAAAAGGTTAAAGGAAGTCACCAAGGGTATCGGTGAAAGTTGCGGTAGTGTCTTTTTGGATCACAATTTCGAGGCATTGATGAAGGAAAAGTTGGGCGAACAGTACAAGACTTTACCAGCGGCTTCTATGAACAATCTTATGGATCAATTCGTGGATAATATCAAACCAGAATTTGACGGATTAGACGATCAGTATCTCAATATACCAGTTTCAATCAATTTGGAAGAAATTAATGCAGATGAGGATTGTTTGGACGAAGGTACGCTTGCGTTAAGAGCAGATGAGTTGAAGGAAAAAGTATTTGAACCTGTGGTGCAACGTGTGGTAATTATTGCGATTCACAACAGAAATGGCTTCTTTTACTAACTTTTTTCATACATCATCTAGATCGCTTTACTGGAAAAGCAGTACAACAATGTTCCTGATAAAAGAGTGTCCTGTATATTCCTTGTGGGTGGGTTTGGATCCTCTAATTACTTATATCAACGCGTACAAGAAGCATTTGAAGATAGGGTGAAACAAATTTTATGCCCACCAAGAGCCGCGATGGCAGTGGTTCGTGGTGCCGTATACTTTGGATTAAATCCCAGAATTATTACTTCTCGCGTGTCTCGTCGTACTTATGGTATCAATGCAGGTCTTCCCTTCGATGAAAGTCGTGATCCTCTCAGTTCACGAGTAATTCGTCCTGATGGAAGTGTTCGTTGCACATCTCGTTTCCTCGTATTTGTGAAGAAGGGTGATGAATTACCAGTGGATCACTGTATTAGAGAAAAGATGTTTGTATATTATGGGACAATCAAAGCAACCGATATCATGTTATATGCAACGAATGACGACCGAGAGCCCAGATACTATGATGAGCCTGGCGTAAATCAAATCACTGCTGTTTCTGTTCCTATCCCTCACCTTCCTAATGTAACTCATGGAGAGCGCATTGCGTATACAGTCAGGTATATAGTTAATGACATGTATCTCCTGTTTATTCTAGATAGCTAACCACATTTTATTAGAATGTTCTTTGGGTTGACCGAAATACGCGTGGAGGCAGATTTTGGCACAGGCACCATCCATAAAGTTCACTGTAATTTTGATGCAGTTGACAAATATGAAAACTAAATTAGTATATAATAAAAATAATAAACACATTCTATTCGCTACGTGCTGGCAACTTGTAAGTTGAGTTCGCCACTTTTTAATTACGCATCAATCCACTATAGGGATAATTAGAAGGAGTATTAGCAGTTCACATGTTTACACTTGATTATCAACTTTTTGGAAATGTAAATAAAGATAATCTAAAAGCAAATTTCTCAAGAAACGATATCTACTTGATTAATGACATTCGGTACATATCAGCAATTTCTGAGATAAAGCTTGAGATCCGTTTTATTCCCTTATTTATTTATAGCAATACTTTTGGGATCTTTTGCAGTTTACATAATACGTAGGAATAATTTTTACATGGTTTTCATTAAAACGGATTTGCCAATGGATCTTATAATATTCAACCTAGTATATAAGACTTTTATGTGCACGTTTGATGATGATTCATGCTATCTACTACTAAAGTTCAAACAAGTAAGAAGGTACTGCTCTCCTTTATTACATAATCTTGATGATTGTGTATCAATCGTTTTTACGCCCAAGAAAACAAAGCGCCTTGTGTGCATGTGATATATACAGGTTCCAACTTTAATTCATTTGTTATCATTGCGGAAAGTAACTTGTCACTTGAGACATTAAATAGATAAAGCACACATATCATTGGAGAGACAAAAATTGCACTCATTTAGAGTATGATCAATTGCAGGAGGAGTATTGCACAGATATCTAGAACTTTTATGGGCATGTAGAGATTATCAAAAATTAGATTCATTATATGATCCTACATTGATTTGCGCCCCAAACAAATATATAGGCAAACAATCCCGGAAGAACTCTGATAGTCCCCATACATAAAATTATTTTGCATGAGCAAAAGTCTCTATATAAACACCGTTTTATCCTGCAAGAGCATATTTTCTTTGCCTTACTTTTTTTTTTCTATAAAACAAGCAGGTAAGCCATATGAAGCAAAATCTATATTTCATTATTTAACAATGGTTTTGTTGACTTATGTAGACCACACAAAGAAAGGAAGGTGTATCAAGAATAATCTGGAGGGTGACCGGCAAGGTTCACGCGAAAACGCATCGTTTTCCAGCAAAAATATTTTGCTTACAATGGCCAATAATGGTCATTCATATGTTCCTACTGAACATTACAGACGTCAAAGACGTCTTTCTCGCCACTGAGGTTGCGCTTTTTTTACTTGGTCAAATTGCCCGGTTAACATGATTATCATGTTCGAAGCTGGTTTAGTTTCGTGATTCTACAATCAGTAGAATTTTATTCTCCAAAATGAAGAATTTACAAGTATGTTACATACTATCGATTCGTGTTCCCTAACTCCATCTTGCAAATATTATCTTAATGGTTACTTCTTCCTCTCTTCTATCAAAAACTAGTATAATATGTTCCCTAATAGTATAGTTAGTTTTGTTTTGGTAAAAATCTAATTTTATTTGACCCTGAATAAAATGTTTTTTAACAATAAGATGATTGTCCTCTATAAAATTATTTGCAGTAAATTGTCCTTGTTGTCAGGAAATAGGGCAATAATAAGAAATTTATTTTGAGTTGCGCATGTTTAAGTGAATCTCTATGTACATTATGATAAATTGAACTCTGTCAGTACGCCCTTTCGAAAGATTTGCTCTAAGCTGCTTAGAAAGGTCCGTGCAGTGCATTTCTTCGACTAGAAGGGTCATTTTGTGTGGTGTTTTTAACATCGATAGGCCCAAGCCCGTCTTCTACATCTTCTTCCGTTGTTGTACCATTGCGGGACAACATTCTTTTAAACGGATTAAATCGATGCTTCTTAGCAGGTGTTTTGGGCTCTTCATTCATGGTATTAGACGTGATGTTACTGGCAATACTGTGACGCGATAAAGTCAAGCTCAGACGATGTCCGGCTGAAGCGAAGCTATTTCGCTTTCTACTATCTTTAATTTCGGTGTGTGCACGAGCAAGATGAACATCTGTATCACTGGTCATAGGAGTCGCAAAGTCCTCTTCAAATGGATTGGTGGACACAGCAGCCTTCGATGAGTCTTCGATTGGCTCCGGAGAGGACGAAAGGAAAGGATTTGTTGATTGAATATTCTCAATATTTGCATCTTTAGATGAACTCCCAAAAAGCTAGGTGACCCTTTACGATCAGCAGCTTTGCCGAGTTGCGGGGTGGTTGAGCTGATGCTTTTATTTTGTTCTTGGTCTCCTCGAATTTCGCTTATATCATTAATTGTCATGACAGGCGGTGTATGACTAGATCTTCTTGACCCAGGGACTCCTTCTCCTACAGAAGGATGTGTATACACTAGTATTTCTTTATTGTTGCCAAGGTCTTCTTCGGTTCCAGAGCTCAAAGGTTGAGATAAAATATCATTTGTACTATTCATGCGTTGATTTCGAGGCCTGGTATCTACAGATGGGAGAGGGTTGGCTGGCACAACTTCCTTTTCAAGTAGATGAGGTGCGATAATAGGAGCCTTAAACTCGAGCTAATAAAGTTATCTTAGAAAATGTCAATAGAATAATGAACGAAATCATGGACCTACGGGAAATTTGTATCGCTCATCAAAACCAGGTGGAATACGATAACTCCAATGTTTAAGTTCGGTCTTGAATGTTTGAATAGCCATATCCCATTTATCTTCATCGTTCCATAATCTACGAGATACTCTTCTGTTTGTGTGATCAGGTACAGAATCAAATCTCCATTCAGCCTCTTTAATTGGCGCACGAGTTTTTAAACAATCTTCAAGAAATTCTACATCCTCCAGTCGATGGCTTTTCGAAAGAATCAATATGGGAATCACCTCTATCTATAGAATATCACTTACTTTTCTTCCTGTTCATCTTTTGTCTTTGTATTTTTCAGTATTATAATAGGAGCCTTAAACTCGAGCTAATAAAGTTATCTTAGAAAATGTCAATAGAATAATGAACGAAATCATGGACCTACGGGAAATTTGTATCGCTCATCAAAACCAGGTGGAATACGATAACTCCAATGTTTAAGTTCGGTCTTGAATGTTTGAATAGCCATATCCCATTTATCTTCATCGTTCCATAATCTACGAGATACTCTTCTGTTTGTGTGATCAGGTACAGAATCAAATCTCCATTCAGCCTCTTTAATTGGCGCACGAGTTTTTAAACAATCTTCAAGAAATTCTACATCCTCCAGTCGATGGCTTTTCGAAAGAATCAATATGGGAATCACCTCTATCTATAGAATATCACTTACTTTTCTTCCTGTTCATCTTTTGTCTTTGTATTTTTCAGTATTTCCAATTTATTATTTGCCTCTGATATTCTTCTGCAGTATATATCATCCTCAATTTTTGCACAAATCTCGTTCTTGTCATCAGGATCATAACTATAAATAGCACAGTTTTTTAATTGCAAGCGAATTTATAAAAACAAAGTTCAAATGCAAGACTCTACCGATGGCGATTACGAAGATTGCTCTGAGCATCAAATCTAACAGTATGAGCTGCTAGCTGCCCACCGCTGGTGATGCAATAATACATTGATGGTCTCAGCTTTGCTGGTTTCAAAGCTAAAGCCATACCTTTGGATGGTACATTTTCTTCGCCTCTGTATATTGTTCCTGGGTCCGGTTTACCCCATTCACCCATTGCCAAAGAACCCGCCAGCAATTTAGTGAACCTCATTTCGGTGTGTTCGATACCTTCGTCATCGTCGACTGTCATCCAAGATTCATGCTTTTTCTCTCTGAATACTTGTCCTTTGACGCACCATTTATTTTCTTCCTCAAATTCTCTGGTAATCGGCAAAGTGTCCTCCTTACTGAACTGTGCAACTTTATAATGTGTATCCCATATTGGTAAATTTTCCGGGGATAGTGTCCAATATCGCATTACACCATCGGATGAGGTAGTGCCTATATTCTCAGGTCGAATATTGGACCATGTAACCTGCAACAATATGAGTAAAACACAGATTGATACATGATATTCACATGCTATTAAATTTGACATTCTTACCGAGGTTACCATACCCAGCAGACCATCAATTTTGGCAACAGGGGCTTTGTAGGACGCTCTGATATCCCAAATATTTACTATAGAGTCTTCTCCGGCCGACGCCAACCAATATGGAATATAGGGATTGAATTTTGCATCTCGTACAGGTCTATCATGGGATTTATCTACACTCCAAACAATACCGTTTTTCTCAGATGGTGGTACTCTTGTGTCAATGATACTAAGTTTTTTATCGTTGTCACCGCATGCTATTAATGATTGGGGGTCATTGGGAGACCAACTTGCACAATTCAGCAGCGAATTGCTTGCCTAAGAATACTTGTAAATTCATTATCGTTCTCTGAAAACGTTCGGCATTATATACCTGATATTCACTAGTAGACTTTGATGCATGATGCATATCCCATATAGAGACAATGTTCAATGTTGTAGTAAGAAATTGTTTAGACAGACCTGCTGTTTTTGAAGAACCAGCAAAAGAAGAAACTGGAGAAAATTCTGCTGACTTGACGTGAGTGTTCAGATTGTAAGAGAAAATAGACGTTGTCGACTAACAACACATTTAGATTTCAATTTCCGGTTATTTAATACTTGAGTTAAGCATCATACCTGCGAAGGGTTGCAGATGTATTGTCCGATGCAAGTGAATTTCTTTAACATGTCCTCTTCAATTTCTACTTCATATATTTTGGATATACCTTGGTTCGTACCCAATAACAGATGGCTACCTGACCAATCAAGGGAATGAATTGGTGTTCCCAATGATTCCTTATGCAAAATCTATTTTCCCATTTGAATAAAAGCAGGAAAGAGCAAAAGTTGTAATTTTCTTTACCTTGAATCTTGGCCCTGACTCAACATCTGTAACAGCTGATAAATCCTTTACTAAATACAAGTTTCCTTCGTTTGATCCTGATCCGATAGCTATCACACCTGAGCTCTGAAATTTTAGAAAATAAGAAGTGTGAAATTACATCATATCATTTTCGACTTTTCCGGATCTTACATCAGATACTGCCATAGCTGTCAGGTAGTCTTCTTTGTATCCATTATTATTAAGGTCAATCACATCTGAACGAACACCCTTCTCGTTTCTACATCACAAATAACAAGTTTAATCACGAGAGCCTTTATCTTGTGAACTCTATCTGAATTGAAATCTACTTTACTCTTCGTTGCTCTCAGACAAAATTCTCCAACCAAAAGACCGATTAAGAGCGCATAACAAAGGCATTCTTTTCCCAGGTTGCGAGGCTTTTAACCTCGGTATTATATCTCCAAGGTATACATTGACCATCTTTAATATTAATTGATAAAAAAAAAACGGAAAAAAGGAAAAAGTAAAAATAGTTGACAGGCAGTTTTGTGAGAAGATATCGGAAAAACAAATAAATTTGTTGGGATTCCATGTCCCACCCAGGAAAGAAAAATAATTCATGCAGAATTTCTAATTGAAATTTAAGGTAATACCAACTCATCAAAAGAGAGGTTATCACAGTTCGGCTTACCCTTCAAAGCGTCCAAATCTATTAATTTTTCTTTCTCCGTATACAGAGACTTGTATGCTGCCTTGATGGTAGCTTCTGATACGCCGGCTACGTTTGCAATATCTTTTGTTGTTTTAGGGACTTTGAATAAGTACGAGACCAAGTAGATGCAAGCGGCGGCAACTGAAATAGGCGACTTGCCTGCAAGTGTACCCAATTCTTTAGCCTTCCTTACCAAGTCGACACCAGACTTTTGAACGTAATTGGGCAGTTGTAAATTAGAACAAAAACGAGACATCAAGTCCTCCGAATTCATGACGGATGTACTAGTCTGTAATTTTGCTTTTAGCGCATTACAGCAGCGACCAATTTCTTTCTTTGGGACACGTGTCAGAGCACAAATTTCACGGAAAGTTCTTGCTACCCTTTCTTGTCTACAAGCAATACAGATACAAGCAGCAATGATAGCGTCGCTCGATTTTCCTCTTAGAAGTTTTTCATCCTCCACACGTTTATACAATTGCTTTGCTGTGTCGCTGACGAGTTTGGACAGAGATATCGAATCGCACATAGCAGTGATCTCTTTGTATGCTTGCACCAAATTTCTTTCACCTTTTTGGGCAGTAGCTCTCCCTTGAATTTTATTTAGATCCCTGGCTACACCACTTCCACCATCCCTACGAGAGATAACTGTGTCCAATTGATCACCATCAAGCAAAGGGTTGGACGCTGCACCCACACGAGAAGGATCCTATGAACAATAAGTATCCTTTTTAATGAAACTGGTCCTTTGTAAAAAAAGAAAACTATAAGAAGTCCATACATCCCCCTCATCATTCGCAAATGTTCTCCACTCTGATCTTGTATCTATAATACGATCGCCCAATACAAGTCCACAATCCCCACAAACCAAATCTCCAGATGCGAATTCTTCAACGATGTGAGGAGGATTGATTCGGCAATCAGGGCAGGTCAACTTCACGTTCAAGTTGGGTTGAAAAGGTTGGTTTTCGTCGACCTTGGCTGCCTCTCTTAAAGGGAATGGAATATGGGGAGACATTTCGTAAAGTGCAAATAAGAGAAAAGGAGGCAGAAGAATTAAGGTGATATTGTACTCATTTAATGTGGACCGTAGAGGTCAGGTGCTTCTCACTAAATTTGGTAGTAACTATGGCCTAAAAGGGCAGACGAACTGTGAGCCTTTTATTGTGATTTGCACCGCCAAAATTCATTTAACACTATTTGCATTACTTATCACTAGAAAGTCATAACTACTATCAAAAATAGAGAGATGTAATTAAAGTCTACGCGCTGAAAACATGCTATAAACAGCTGAGAAGTCATTGCTGTACCACCATTTGCATTAAACCTTAGGGAGCTCTGGATCGGTCTTCTTTGAGCAATTAAATTCCCCTGAGCGATTCTATAAACTCGAGCAGTGATCGCATTATCAGTCTGTCGAGTATGACATCAAAATTACCAATGCCATTTGAGGTATCTCCTGGCAGAGACGTGCATCGATCAAGAATTACTCTTAAAGTATTTACGCTCTTTAACCCAAATTTTCTGACAGCAACGTGGTAAAATATGTAATTACCTAAAAATGCGTGTCGTACCATTTTTACGCTTATTGATGTTTCTCGCATAGTTCAAATGACTTATATTTTAGGTCGATTCTATTAACGATCTCATTACAATTTCCCATTCATATGCGACGGTTATGTTGTTGATATCAATAGTATGGCTCAGTTTTTTTAGTTTCTAATTATTTATTAAATGCTCTTGTTACCTTGAATCAAATAACTGAGGTGTGATAACGACAGTATTATCAGCATTTATCTTCTAGCCGATTCTCGTTTGTGCTTGATAATTCAGGTCAGATTATCTCAATAGGTGTACTTTGATCAATTTTTAAGATCGAGTGAATCTATCATAACACGGCGATGGTGATGGCCAAGTTTCTCTTTTCCTTATGACAAATAAAAGATCAAAAGAAAAAAGTAGCTCGAACTTCCTTCGAAGTAAACAAGCCATCAAGTGAAGGATACCTGCTTTTCCCTCACACAGAAGTGTTACCTAGGCAAATTGTACCTTTGATCTTTTGCTTAGTACACATGTAGTGGAGAAAAGGGAATCGAAAGTGCAAAATTGGCACTAAAATATTTCCCTATACAGGTGCATCTAGCTCCAATGAATGTGTATTTCGTATGCCCCGCCTTATTGTACTTGATGGATAGGGACTACTAGACCATTATATACAAATTAGTAGCGTTCACTTGGTTGTATTTATACATACATATATATTTATATATATATAAATGTAAAATTATCGACCACGTACTTTAGATCATCTGAAAATAGCATGGTGCTTTTGGACGATGAAGTTTGTGAAGCTTTAACTCTCTTGTAATAGCTTTTTATTTACCAATTCCATTACGCTGTGAAATTGCTTCGATAAAGACATTAGTAAGAGTTTCAACCGCTCAATCCAAAGTGTCAGTGACACTGAGAACAACGGTATAACGAACGATCGTATACTAGTGTTGCTCCCTATTTAAAGAAGAACTATCTGTCTATTCTTACCTTTGTGACAAATTGGCAAGTAGCGCTGAGCCCCTTGATTTGCTAATTGTGGAAAGTTCGATCAAATGGCTAACGTTGATAATATTTGGAATTGCGTCAAGACAAGAATAATCGGTTTGGGTGCCTCGGATTCGAACTTTGTAAATTAATTGTCGTTTAGAATCTTCTGTGATTTTTTCTGCATCATATTTGCTTTGTTAATGTTGAACCTCTATAATTTTGAGTTATAATATTTTTAAATAGGTGAAAAAAAAGGAGATTGTAAAAATACTTAGCGCTAATTGCAGGCAGCACTTTTACTAGTGTACCACTGTAAGATATCTCACTGAAGTTACATCGACGAGAGGTTACCTACATAGTATGCCAGATTTGAAAGTTCAAAGAGCAAGATAAACAAATAGACGAAAGCAATTTTATTGTAAACGAGAAAGCTCGGAATTGGTACCTGTATTTTTTCAATAAACGACAAAGTTTACAGAACTTAATGTACTACACGATTTATTCTTACACTTTTGGGTTACATCATTAAGTTTAATATCAATTAAGGTTTCTGCTATCAATAAATAATAATCAGTAAACAAATATGAAGTTAGTTGATGCTGAAGCGTTGAGGTAATAGTATAGAAGAGGTCAAACCATAACAGAAAAAATAGTACCTATACTTGCCATTTGTATTTTACCTGTAGCAACAAATCATAGATTGCGATACCCGGTAAATAGCGTCGCCATGTTACGAAAATTGCAAAGAAATCTATTTAATGAACCCACTCGTTCAATTCCCGTTTTTCCAGAAAGAGAGAGTGTATCATATCGACACCGTATCACTACTACTTTAAGGTACCAACCTTGTTTATTTTTGTAGCTCCTACAATGAAATTGGTCGATATAAATAGAGAGTCTTTTTGTGTATGTATGGGCCAAGCTTTTTCACCTCGTTTCATACACTATGCCTTCTGGAAAGCTTATTGTTACTCCTTGTAAGTTTACATGTACTCGATATTTTACGTTTGTGCTTGAAAATACCTAAATTGCTATATTGCTAGTAACCATTCACGGTCTTCCTCAAAATGGACACCCAAGTATGATATCAAACATGATTTGTTTCAATGAGAATATCTGTCCTAACACATTTCTTGTATTTATTAAGCCTCTCAAACTTTCGTCGGTTGCTACGTTTCTCCGTCTGAAAAGCAAAGAACTAATTCGGCAAACGGTCCCGAGCCCCACTTCAACGATACTTTGCAATGGTAAGAGACATTGTGGCTTTAGTGGCGCCGTTCACTCCCTCATGAATATCTTTTTCTAGTAATGTCGGTGAGCACGACTCCACTCTTTCAATCGATGTAATCAACGAAGACCCTGCTCGTCCTGGACCCATCGGCTCTGGTCAATTGTCTTTGTCCTCCGTATTTGGTTCAGGCCGATTCGAAGATTGGGTACCTCTTACCACTTCTTCCGGCTCTCCCCTTGGCTACATCTTTATGAGATTAAACTTCACAGTGAGTATAACGGGGAAAAAAGATAAATAGGGTAAAAACGAATGAGTTTACTTATTTCCTTTTCTTATAGCCCTCTCAATCTCAAGAGGGATCTGCAAGTCCATATGGAGTTCCACCACCACTTCCACCTGCCTATCAGGGTCAAGGAAGTTTTGGAGATAATAAGACCGAGGTTTCTGATCAATCTGGTACTAGAGCCTTCAATGATAACACTCCACAAAGAGACAACTATGCCGGCTCATATAACCAAAGCATGTCTCCTCCTCTCTATACCCCACCCCCTGCCTCTACTCCTGGTTCATACAATGCCTCAACACCCATGTCTCCCGGTACTCCCGGTGGCGCTCAATCACCCTTCATGGCAGTTTGTCCCCCAGGTCCAGCAGGTACTCCACCTAACGCTGTTCCATTGACAGAAAAGGAAAAGAAGAAGGGTGTTCCTGATTGGGTGGTAATTATCTTTTGACAAAGAAAAAAAAACGGTATTACATAGCTAATCGAAAAAAAAAACTTGGTATCATTTACATAGAAATATGGCGGTGCTGCCCTTGCGGGTGCTGCTGTTGTTGGCGTTGGTAGCTGGGCAATGGGTGCCTACGATGGTGAAGAAGACGAAGAGGAAAAGAGATTAAACGATATCGAAGCTCAAAAGAGAGCAGAAAATGAAGCACTCTACAGATCTATCTTAGCCAAGGCTCGTGAGAGACGATTAGCAGAAAACTCTGAGTCTCAGCATTACGCCTCTCGTGAGATGGTTCATGAAGAGCCTCAATACGAAGAAGAGGAGCAACAGGAAGAAGAGGAGGAACAAGAAGAAGAGGAACAAGAGGAGCAAGAGGAGGAGGAAGAGGAAGCGGAGCAGACCGACCGCCCTTACGTTAATGACTCCAAGTGGCGCTAATTTTTGTGGGGTAATTTTTTTTAATCAATAAAAGATGCATGGTCTTCACCTACATCATTTGCTTTTTAATTCTCAATTTTTTAAACTATACGCTTGTCCCAACAACGCTGTTTCTTTAAAATATATGTTGGCTTCATTAAAAATCATTCTCCCTGAACATACCAAAAACTTCACCTTTTAAATGTTTCAAGCATTTGATGTGCCTCACCGGGGCACAGAGTTGTTGCGCCACATGTTCCCAGCGAGAACTTATTATTGACAGAAAAGTATTCTGAATCTAGTTTAAAAGCTTTGCACTTACTTGATACTAACTATTAACCCAACCGAAATTCACACTGAAGTGGTTTCTATAAGAAGTGTTGAGCATTATTTTATATACGCTGCGCCGAGATACGTTTATTTTGAATCATAAAATGATATTGAGCCTACTGTGAGAGGCCAATTTGACGCTGAGCGCACCAAGTTTATCTGTTTTAACGGAAATATAAAATGTTGTTGTGCTGGGTACCAAAGTCATCAAAGCGTAACTGGATATGCGTAGCTTTTTAGCTGAAGTTGATTTCTTTCCATCACTTTCTTTGGAAAGTCATCGGAGATTAGTTACCTTCCATTTACGCTTTTGGCCTAAACCGGTTGTCAACCATGAAACGAAGTTTACTTTCTCCTATGACTATCACCTCCGCCCTTTCCCATACACATCGTTCACTGCATATAAGGTGAAGGATATGGTCCATGTTCTTAAATACCAAGATCAACCCATAAAAAGAAAAACATGTATTTTATTTATCTGGATGGTGAAAAAACGTTTGAACTCCGATGTGACTTTTGGTGGATGAGTTGGACCACCTTGTCGTTCATAATTTTACACTTATTTTTTTTTTTCTTTTTCCCTTCAACTCCACCCTTGGAAACCTTTTTTTCAACTCGAACCAAAGCTTCGTTTGTTACAGTTTTCGAGAAAGCCACTTTTACACTCTATATAATAATAATACAATATGGGACATTCTTCACAAGATCATACTAGAGATCCTTGGTAAGTTTTACTTTTTTCATTGCTGTTGATCTAGGCTACACCCTTGAAAAATAAAAAATTTGACTCGTTCTAATTTTCTTTGTGCTTTTAGCCCTTGGGTCATTCTTAACGATTTAGGTGGTGCTTTTGTTATGGGTGCTGTTGGTGGTGGTATTTGGCATTCCGTTAAGGGTGCCAAGAACTCACCCAGGGTAAGTTTTTTCTTGAAAGGAGAAGAGTGTAGAATAAAGGAACTGATGTGATGTGTGTTTGACATAGGGTGAGCGTTTGACTGGTGCCGTTTCTGCCATGAAGGCTCGTGCTCCTGTTTTGGGTGGTAACTTTGCTGTTTGGGGTGGTCTTTTCTCTACATTTGATTGTGGTTTAAAGGGTATTAGACAAAAGGAAGATCCTTGGAACTCTATCATCTCTGGTGGTTTGACTGGTGGCGTGTTAGCTGCTCGTGGTGGTGTTAAGGCTGCTGCTGTCTCTGCTGTTGTTGGTGGTGCCCTTCTTGCTTTGATTGAAGGTATTGGTATTGGTATTTCTAGAATGACTGCCGATCAAAACAAGCCTGTCATGCCCCAGGTAAATTAGGATATTGTGAATAAATAGAGTAGTGCTAGTATATACTAATATCTCGACTTTTACTTGTAGATCTAAACAACTACAACATAATTCACAACCTTTTCACAAACAACTCACTCAAAAAAATAGAAATTTATTAATCAGTCCTCTCTTCCTGTCTCCAAGAGACTTGTCCCCCTCCACATTTTCTCATGTGTACATACGTCACCCTTCTTTTTTCTTTCTTCAAAAAACACCTCCCCTCTTCTTCCTTCTTTATATATTCTTTTGTATTAGTGCTTATTGTCCAGTCAAGATACCTGGATGTAATCATCATGGATTTTATACAATAAACGATTTTGGATAAAAAGCAAATATCTCAACAAAAGGATGAGTATGATTGGTATTGTAAGGTAATTTATACTTGGCCAAGTGTAAGAGTGAGTGTCTTCAAAAGTAAGTTTGATTACTGCATGGATTGATGGAAATACCGTAAGAAGTGATGATTACACTCTTTGCCGTACAGAATGCCTTCTGCCCGGTCCAAAAGATACTGTAGATTATATAGTACCGTCATCGCGTTTTCTAGAACTCTAACTGCAAAGTGAAGGTTGTTCTTTAGGCTGCGTGATTACTTTACGTTAGATTATTGCTTTCCAGATAAACTAGCCTATACTTTTATAAGTATTGATCGCAATGTGCTTCTTTTTTTAATCACCCTTTCCCCCTTTGGTGATGATTACACAAAGTCTTGAACTAGCTTGGGGAGAAGGAATCACTCACAGCTGTGGAGATGAGTTAAACCGAGAGAGTTCTCAAGTGGTGTAGTAGAAGGAGACAGCCAGTGGGAAATCAATCGCATCTATACCAAAGTCTATTGGAATGGTACGTATTTCTTACAAGGCACGTACAAAATAATAAGAGGAAAAGAACAATTATTATGTGAATAGAGTTTAATGGCATTCTGGACTTGACTTGCATGAAATAGGACGGCCAGAAACTGTTTTTCAGCCGAGACGAATGGAACTATCTGGATAAGCATCTCGGATCAAATCAAAAACGCTACTTCAGAAAGATCCACATCAATGCAGAGTCAAAGATATTGGAATGAACAAAGGTGATAATTATTATAATGTAAAGATATTTGCTTTATCATTTTACCAATGCCTGAATAGAACAAATCGAGAATAGCAGAGGTTTTGATCTGCTACTTGAGAACATACGCCATGCACAACCCAAAGACAAATACATTTTCAAAATCTTTGGCTACATGTTGGTTTCCATCGTTAAAGATATTTTTTGTATTAAAATAACAAGAGAACAATATATTTAAAAGCTAATTTTTTTTATTTTTTTGCGGGCTCTGTTTTTTTTTTTTCATATTGCGAACGAGCCTCTACCTTTCTCTGATTAAAATACAGACAGCCTTCCTCCAGTTTGTCATAGAAAGAAGACGATCTTTTATATATATTCCGACCATGAAAGACTTACCACTATGGCTGCCGTTATCGTTTATTCTCGCTCAACGACTTGTTCAACAGAAAGCGCATGAACAGTTTTTGACTAATGTAGAACGTAAATATATAGAAGATGCCTTGTGCTCTTTTGCCACTTGGATTGCCTTCATCAATCAACATGAACACTCCTCCATAGAAATAGACACTGCAGCTTTTCGTGTTCGCTCCATGCTATACGAAGAGTTTATACCCCATCTATTTCATACAAACAAAGCGTGTTGTAATATGGTCGATTTCACGCCTTTAATAGAAGAGGCGCGCCGACTCGATGCACCTTCAAACGACGATATTAATCGAGCATGGCAAGCATTTTTGGAAATTCACGTAAAGAAGCAAGCTTCACCTCAACTACATAATACCACAACCCTAAATACACCTGATATGAACCACGTCGATGTGAAACAAGAATTCCACGCACATAATGAAGATTCTGCCCAAGGTATTACTCACTATTTTAAACGCACGAATCACCTGCTAATGTAACATCATGTATTAGTTTCCACACCGACCAATGCAAATAATAATAACACAAAGTCAGTAGAGGAACAAGTACACATAGCGGATAATGTTCCCCTCAGGGATGTATTTCATACGCTTGAATTGGATAGGGCTGCTATGATAGAGCAACGAAAATTAGAGGTACCATATCTTACATGATCTTCATTAGCATAGATATCTAATTTTTGAAATCTAAAAGGAATTCGAAGCTCAAGAGGAGCTTAATGAAGCAGAGGAAGAGAAGGAGAATGCAGCAAAATCAGTAAGCTATCCAATTAGCAAAAATTCACTATACCAAATTGTTAACTCTTGATTCTTCTTACACTAGCTATCAATGTTTAATGCTGACGGAAATTTCAATTTGAAGGTAAATGATATACATTTTGACATAGTAGGACACACATTGAACTTTGCATATTAGTATCTTCTTCAAGGCATTGTCGCCAATAGACAAAAGACTTCTTTATCTGATCGAGAATTACAAAACTTACTATCTGATTTCAAGCCGCATCGATCCAAATGGGTAATATTCTGCTTTCAATTCTAATGAAGCATTGATTAACATAGCTTATCCTAGGCTAATGACGATAGAGTTGGTCAAGAGGAGCTTTACGAAGCATGCGAGAAAGTCTTGACAGATTTAAAGAATTATACAGAGCATTCAACACCATTTCTGAACAAAGTCAATAAACGAGAAGCACCGGATTATTTTGAGGGTAACTTATTCAATGCATGTACTTCCTAACGTAATATAATGCTTAAAGAAATCTTGATTTTAAATAGTCATCAAAAAGCCAATGGATCTGGGAACAGTGACGAAAAAGATGAAAAACTTGAATTATCGATCGAAAAAAGAATTTGCTGACGATCTTTATTTGATCTACGATAATTGTCTTGCATACAATACCAATTCTGTAAATATCTTTGCAAGCAGAGCATCTCATCAGCCACTATGCTAACCTTTTTATATTTGTAGGCGAGCGAATACAGAAAACATGCAATTGCGATGAGAAGGAAAACAGAACGTCTTTTAACAAAAGTACCCAATATCAGCATAAAGGAGAGATTGGATGCCGAGTTTGAAGAGGAAGGAGATGATGTGAGCGAAGAGGAGGAGGCAGAGCCTCAACGTGTGTCGAAAAAATCATCTGGAAAGCACATGGTGTCTGTTGAAAGAAAGACGACCCCCATCATTCCTAACGAGCGTCATCAATCTCGTGAAAGATCCATTACCCGTGGATCAAGTGCAGCACCTATTTCCGCAGTGGATACAGCGTTTGGTAGTGATGTCGAGAATGCATTCACGCCCGATATGGTAGGAACTCCTTTACACGTACAATACGGTGGTAAACATGTCAAAAAGTCCGGTGACGAGGATGATGAAAATATCGATCTCGAGCAAGAGGAAAAGAAATTAGGTGCAGAAATTGATGCTGATATGGGAGAGTTACGAGATCAAGTCTGGAGAGATAAGACGAAAAAGACGAGAGCAAAATTAACCGTATGTGATATTAAAGATATAAACTTGCAATTTATTGAAACTCATTGTCATCTCTTTCTGTAGACGGATGTCGAAAAACAGTATCAATTTCCTTTTGGCGATAGAGAAGCCTTGATCAGATCGAGTTTAGATATGGAACGATTTGCCATGATGGAACATTTACATGATAAACCAGAATCTGTGATAAGATTAGTGCGCTGCGATTTTGACCGATTTCGTAAATGGACAGACAGAAAATCTGGAAGCACCACCACTCTTTATGACGATTTTGACTTGGATTCAAGTGATGATGAGAATCTTGATGCCTTTTTCTCTAGAAAAATATCAAAACCCAACAAATTGGTAGATGACAGTTCCAAAAATGATCTCTTTTTACCAGACTATGAAATTACATGTGGTTTACCTGAGGTAGAGGGAGTCAACGAAGATGTTATTGAACCAACTACCTCTTCGTCAAGTAGTAAGGCAATTGTTAGAAAGTCATCTGTGGATCTCACTCCTGAAGCCTTACTGGCTGCACAAGGGTAAGTATATGTATTTCGTGGCTCTGAATTTTAAGCGAACTAATGCTCAATTGCTGTCATAGATATTCTGATCTATCACTTGATGTCTATCCTGAACTGGAATTTCCCACATACGGTCTTAATCCTATCATTGACTATAACAATCGCACTTTAGAGCAAATCCGATTGATGTACGCCAAATGCAACGCTATTAAGAACAACGTGCCGGTAATAGAAACACATAAAAGCTCAATACGTCGTGAAACTCACTTTACTATTCATTAGATTTCTACTTTAGCATCGTCCATAGAACTAGATCCTATAGCGAACGAAAGCGATAATCATAAGAAACAACTGATTTCACCCTCGGTTGCTGCAAAGATTCCCCCATTATCTCTTAATAACGATTCAGGTCACCAAATGTGTCAAAAGATATTGTCAAAGCTTCTCGCTCATGCAGGTTTTGAGGGAGCTAAATCAAATGCATTGAATGTACTTGCAGATATCATGACAGACTATATTTCTAATATCGCGAAAACTTTGAAATGTTATTGGGATGATTATGGACATCAAATGAATGGAGACGTAAGGC
This sequence comes from Mucor irregularis B50, assembly GCA_000587855.1. Taxonomy (NCBI): domain Eukaryota; kingdom Fungi; phylum Mucoromycota; class Mucoromycetes; order Mucorales; family Mucoraceae; genus Mucor; species Mucor irregularis. The sequence goes on from AZYI01000236.1 coordinate 131,808, forward strand.
ATACACAATAGTTTTATTTAATTTATCATACTCACAGGTTGCTTTGTTCTGTAGGAGATGATGTTGCACACATTGTACGAGAATGGAGTGATGGACATATCTGAACTCGAGAATTATGTCCACGACGAAGTCGAGAAAGGCAGTGGAAGATTAGATGATGTACACCGCAGGCTGCAAACATCATATCAAGATCTTCTGTCGGTAAGTCTGCGAAATATGCAAGCTACTTAGTTTAGTAACTTACAAATTTGTTTCGTTTAGGGACCGACTGAGAAAACTGTGGAAGACATTGATGGATTGCTCAATGAGGAAGAGACTTTTGTTACGTGAGTATATTGATGGCTTAATTAGTTATGATGGCTAATCAAATTTGTCTACTAGTGGTATTTTTGGAGAGGATATAGGAGAAGATTACTTTGGATTTAAAAATATCGGCCTGGACCAAGAATACAACCTTGACGCACTCACAGTAAGTTGATTCATATACTTATTTGAAAGTGAGTACCAACTCACAGTTGTAATACTAGATTCCAAGTCGATTGTGGTTTGGTAAAAATAAAGAAAAAACACCTACAAACGGAGAGTACGTATAACATAGAGATGTACCATTTATACCCAAAACTAACATCATTTTCAATAGGCTTACAAAGGAAGTCCAGTACAAATATCCTCCACCTCCCAGCTTTTTAGCTGTTACATCAGAGAAACCCATCATTGGATTACTGCAACCCTACTTTTCAAAGCGACTTTCCGATCCTAACCGCCCACTCGTAGAAGATGAATATATACCGAATAGAAACAAAAACCGACCTAGATACCCACCCTCAAACAAAAATAGCGCTGGTAAAAAGAAGCCGTCTAAAGAATCCGCTGGTGGTGGGTTAGGACCAGGCGGTGAAAACAAAAAGTCCAAACGAAAGAGACACTCACAGTTGTAATACTAGATTCCAAGTCGATTGTGGTTTGGTAAAAATAAAGAAAAAACACCTACAAACGGAGAGTACGTATAACATAGAGATGTACCATTTATACCCAAAACTAACATCATTTTCAATAGGCTTACAAAGGAAGTCCAGTACAAATATCCTCCACCTCCCAGCTTTTTAGCTGTTACATCAGAGAAACCCATCATTGGATTACTGCAACCCTACTTTTCAAAGCGACTTTCCGATCCTAACCGCCCACTCGTAGAAGATGAATATATACCGAATAGAAACAAAAACCGACCTAGATACCCACCCTCAAACAAAAATAGCGCTGGTAAAAAGAAGCCGTCTAAAGAATCCGCTGGTGGTGGGTTAGGACCAGGCGGTGAAAACAAAAAGTCCAAACGAAAGAGACCGACAGAAGAAATCGTGGCTGAAAAGGCTGAACGAGCCGAGAAGAAGCGTCAAAAGATGGAAGAGAAAGCTCAACGTATAGCTGAAAAAGAGCAAAAACGTAAGCTAAGAGAGGAACTGAAAGAACAAGAAAAGCAGGCAAAGATAGAAGCCAAAGAAAAGAAGAAGGCCATGAATAAGAAGGCTAAACAAAGTCACTCTACGGCTTCTTCAACGAAAGGAGCATCTGTTCCTCCAGGCGAATCCCCGCTACCTCTGGATGACGAGGAAGACGAGTGATTGATTGATAGGAACAAGAATCCTTTTTGTATATAATAGAACATCTTTTTTTTTTATTAGTTAAATAATTAATAATGATAATACTTTCAATAATCGTAACATCTCGAATTTTTCCAAGTTCTCAAGTGTTTATAGTATTTTTAATTATAGTGCAAGCTATGATCGATTGTAAATTGCGGTAGCTACGTTTAGACTTCAACAAACTATTTCCAACCCATGAACGCATAATTGATACTGTGATAGAAAAGGCTTAGCTGTCATGAAATGTACCTGAAATACTTTCACAACACATATTTCAATCACGCAGTGTCCATTGCGGTTATCAGCAGTGGTAAATAGTTTTCCTAATACAATTCCCAAAATCTGGTAGAGATCATCGATTGGTGATCTTCTGGAAATCTCAATCTATTCAATCCAATCAGCCAATAGAATTCCAATCACGCAAATTAGATCTCAAATAGCGAATTAATTTGGTTGGATTGACATGACACACAATAAAAGAAAGCAATGCTTAACAAAAAAAAAAAAGAACCTACAAAGTAACGAATTTCATAGGCAAATTTCACAATTCAATACATCAAGTAAGCACATGTACTGATTCAAAATTTTCCACAGGTATCGCTTCAATGGGCATTTGTTTTATTCTTTTTTTTTTTCTTTTTTGTTGGATTTTGGAATTGAAATAAATCATGCAGAAGAGAACTCCGCAATTTAACTACTTTCAGCTTCTTCTTCCTTCAAAGAGGTCTTTGAGGGTAAAAGATTAGGATCTTTCTCAACAACAAGGGCACGGAGCCACTTGGCTTCCATTTCGAGTTCTTTGACCTTGGCTTCGAGTCTCTCGACGTTTTCGGCCATCTCCTTTGTTGTTTTTTCAAGAGCTTGTTCACGAAGTTTTTTCTTCATTCTGAAGCGAGCTGAAGCAGCGGTGTTTCTACGTCTCTTATCATCGTCGACACTTAACTCGTTTTCGTCTACGGAAACAGATGCATTACGTTTCTTGTTTTCGTTCAACAAAGCGTTGTTGTTTTCCAAGAGTTGCAAAGCGCTTGTAGGGCCGGGCGCAGGTGCAATACGAGGTAAAACTGAGGTGGGATTGCTCATAATAGCGGGCGTTTGAAGAGGGGCATAATAGCCGCCCAATTGCACTTTAGAGTTCATCACATTTGTTTGCTGTTGTTGCTGTTGTTGTTGTTGTTGTTGAATAGAGTTGGGTTGCACTATTTCATATAAATTAACTATAATTCTGATATGTAATTTACAAGTTACTTACCAAGTTGAGTAAGCTTTGATAAAGTCTCAAAAAGATTTTCGTCTTTTTTTTCTTCGTCGCCAAGGGCAGTACCTGGAGTGGTATCAAAACTGAACTGTGCATTAGCCCAGAGTGCTAATTCTTCCTGAAATATTTCTTCATTCACGGGCGCAGGTGAATCTGCGTTGAGCAGATTAAGCGATGAAATGTATGACATCAGTTGAAGAATGGTCAGGACAGGTTCATATTTTTCAAAATCAGAGGTGGTTTATATTCGATTTTTTTTTTTTTTTTTTTTTTTTTTGTGGACATGACTCAGTGGAGATAACCAAAAATACCACCATCTATCACGCTTTGATTCGTCAGCTTTCACTGCTATTTTTGGTGGTAGCTGACGTGAGCTTGCGACACACTATCACTTCAAATGACAGAGTTATCAGATTGACGCAATGCTGCTGTCTTTCCCAAAACATGATATTTGTCAATTGCTCAATTTCGGCTATGATTTTGACATGAAAAAATTGATGTCTCGTATTGTGTTGCACTGCATATGAACTGTGCATATGGGATCTTTTTACAGAAAGGGACCAACTCAAAACTTGCAATTCGCCATGCCCAGATATTATGCGTTGCTTTATAATGCCAATATACATGTGTTTGTTGACTTGGCATATTACTTGATTTCTTCACAATTCCTTTGATAGCAATGTTTATAATTGGTTAGCTCTTTAAGACTGTCTTGCAACTTTGTTGAACCAGTGATAATTCCAGAGGATCTTCAAAGTATCTGGGATTTGAAAGGCCCTGTGTAACTTTCAACCCTATTGTGGGTTTCGGGCACAAACGCTACACAAGGGCAAAGTTAATATCAACACGGATGCAGGATGAAAAAAAAAAGGTATTGTTTGCGACATGGCTATTTCTTATCATGAGAAAAACACTTTAAAAAATAAGGAACCTAATTTTAGGGTATTAATAAGAGTAGTTCTTCATGGTGGACCCATCACCTATGAACAGGTGTTGTTTCGGGTACTTGTTATACATGTATCAAAAAACGTAATACCTTTAATACAAGATAAATGGTAAAAAGAAAAATAAAAAAAAAATAATGAATTGCGGTAAAAGTATTCTTTATTTTCCTCCTACACAGCCGCTTTCACATTGTCAGACTAGGCATACTTTGAACATTTCTTTTCCTCTTAGTAATTTCTTTAAAGGGACCGATCAAAGTTTCCAGATTTACATATATCTGTATCGAAGACGTAATTGGCAAGACAATATAGCTGCTGGAGCAGTTCGGTCATTCTTTTGCTTTGGCTCACTTCAGACATCTAGATAGCTTGGTGCGCGGTTTTCTTTTACGTGGTGTCCATCACCAGATGACCATGATAAGTATTCTCTTTACCGAGAGATACTCTTGCGTAAGCAGTTTAGAGTAAATGAGAAATTCCTTTAAGACCGTCTTGCTTAAGGCAGTGCACTTTGTCTCAACTCATCCAGTCAAGATTCCCTTGTGTAAGGAGGAGAGGAAATCCCCCTCAAGGACTTTACCGTTGTATTCTTTCGGGTGGTCAAGCTCAACCTCTTCTTTCAATTTGATCAGGTATTCCTTGGTCAACTCCCCAGATTTTGTTAGAGCCTTGCTATGATCTTGCTCCAGTTTTTCACGACAATTTTTTTATGCACAAAAATCTTCAAGAGCGAAGAGGCTACGCTTTAAATCGGCATTTTGCTTTCAAAGTAGAGGGGGTGGTTTGGCGCATAGCCTTCCTCCATCAACTTTTCACTTGTCATCATCCACTTTCTTGCAGCATCATTCTTTATGTATTGGTTCATATTTCCTTCGCTTGCATCAAATGGTGCCGTGACACTTGTTATGAAGGTGCTTGTGTTGGGCAACGTTTCATATCTTGTTGTAAGCGTTGTTGGCAATTCTCTTAAAGAGGATCCGACGTCTTATAATCTGCTTTCACTTCGCAGAAACCAGTGGAAACTCCTATTTTTCTTTGACTAATAATACAGCTGCCACCATCAGGGTGTCTGTCCCCTGATGACTCCGTTGCCTTGTTCAACCTAGTCACAGAAAAGCTGTTGGTATATATATTTTTTGGCATGATGATCACACGATCTTTGCGTTAGCACCTACCATCTGTAATATAATTTTTTTTGGGGGTCATGGAAAATTGGACTTAAGACAGGATCGAGGTAGATTGTGATAAGTTCAAATTCCTTCACCACTTCATTGATGAGAATATTCTCAGGTAACTTGTTGACCCTACGTATTACATGTTAGACCTCCAAACAGAAATATTTTATTGGGTCATGTATGTTGTACTTACAGGTTGATCAAAATATCGATAATTTTTGAGTCTAAATGATCGGCAGCTTCATAAAGTTTGTGCAACTGTATCTTAATGGCTTTACGATCAGATTTCTCGTTAATGTTCTAAAAAAAAAAACGGATGTAAGCTGTCAAAGTAAGTCAAATGTCGTTATTAGATACTCACTCTGAAAATGTTTGTTAATTCCCCGAAAATGTTTGATTCAATTTTAACGTTTTCATCGATGTAATTTTGCATGAGTTCCATATGAAACTCTTGTAAGTTTTCCAGTCCAACTACGTTTGACCACCGCACGAATAGAATGGGAAAGGGAGAAATCCCATTCACATGTACGTACGGCAATTGTATTGAAGCGTACTTTGGAAAAAAAAAATAAGAGCCAGCAGGAAAGACCTAAATGGATCAATCTATCATGGGGAAAATTGTCCAGGTTTTCTTCTTGTACCTCGTCTATCACGACGTCATTGTCGGGCCTGACGAGATGTCCCTGACAGATATACTGATAGCAGAATCCACGAGAAAGCGTGTTTTGCAGGCCAGCATGTGAGAGGTCGGCACAATTGTCGTGTGTAAACATCGAGCAAATGATAGCCAAAAGCCAGTGTTCTTTATGACGACGTTATACTCTACGAATCTTTGGCTGAAAGTTGGTTAGTATTCATGAACCATCCTTAATTTCTGGTGATGCACATACCTTGGTCGCGCTCTGTTTAATCACAGTAGACTCCGAATACTTGATGACTCGAAGTAAGGTTCTGTTCTTTATAAGTTCCGTAAGAGCACCTTCGCAGATGAGGAGCATATCCCTTTTCAAGCTTTTGACGCTACGCTCTTCGAAATCCAGCGCACTCTTCTCTTTAAGGTCAAGCAAGCACTTCTTCACGACTTTTCCCAATTTTGATAAGGATTTGTCTTCCTCTTGCCCCAGCTCAACCACAGTTTTTTTGATCTCTTTAGGATAGAATTTCTTGTGGACAAAAACTCGGAAAACCAACAAAGTTGCCTTTTTAGTCACCAACTTTGTGTCAAAATAGGGCGGATGATTTGACACAAAGCCTTATTCAAAGCACTTCTCGCTTGTGAATAACTTTTTGCTGGCATTCTTCTTGATATACTGATCAATTAATATCTCGTTTATCACAAAAATGTACTGCTATTTCTGGAATGACGATGTTGGTGGAAAACAAGGTGTCGAGTTCTTCAGTAGGAGAGAGTATGTATTGACGATTCGAGGTATGACCAGACAGCTTCATCTTCCATACATTTGAAGAAGCAGGAGTCATCTAAGACCTTCACATTATTAAAACGCAAATTCAACTCAAAATACTCTTTGCCGCAACCTTTCGATAGACAACGCGCGATGGGTCGGCACAACACCCACGATTTTGCTATGCACGAACACGGAAAAGGCTTGAAACGAAGAACCAGCAATTTTTCATAACGGCTACAAACTCCACAAATTTCTCGCTATAAATACATGCATCTTCTGTTTGCTGTTGTGTTATAATATCACGTCTATCATGAAGGCTATGGAAAGCTCCTTTTCACTCAAAAGACGATCTAGATAAACGAAATCAACTTGTCAGTAGGATGAATCATTGATAAAACTGAAGAAACAGTACTTGTGAAAAGAAGCAAAGTCGCTTAGCTTATTCTTGAGCTTGAGTTTAAGAACAATTTTGTTTGCGTACTTGGTCTTTCGCATTTTTTGTAGAACTCTACGCGTTCCAGGGTAAAAATCTGGTCCACTTTACTGAGGATGTTATCTATATTGAGAGCAACATGTATGTTATCCAAAAGAAAGTCTTTGCTAAAAGAGTTGAACAACTCTCGATAAACTTGAGATTAAGGCAAGCTGTGATCTCATACGCGAATGTCGTCAAGTTGACGCCGAGTGTTTAGTCGTGTTGAGTGGAAAGTCGTTCTAAAGTAAGCTAAAGGCTACTCAAGAGTATTCATATTTGACTCTCGAAGAGTTGCATTTTGGGTTCAGTACACCTATGGCAGAACAAGGTCTACAATTTCTTTACTTGAGCATAAAAATTAAGAAGAAAATGCAAATAGTGATATACAAATGTTGTTATTTTATCAGAGTCACTTGACTAAGAGCAAATACAGAATCTTGGACTTGTTCAAAAATTTTGGTGCGGTGTGTTCAAAATTACCATATATGGACTTTTATGGATGTATGATGGTTCAAAAGAACATTGCCATCTTGGCTAGATTTGTAAAATTACGACAGAACAAACCTTTGTATCCTTTAAGTGTATTAGTGAGGAGAAATCTTTATCCCCGCAGATTGAATAATGAAATATCAAGATAATGGCAAGTGTCCAGCTTGATTGTTCTGTCGATAATAAATCATTTTTTGGGCTCTTTCGTGATAAATCAGCTTATATTTCTATAAATATTGACCACAAACGTGTTTCATTCTACTCTCTCTTCTTTTTTACTAATATTTCTTCTATCATGGATTTTCTTATATTAAATTTGTTCCCTGCATTAATTGCATTCTGGATAAACTCAGTGGCACAGAGCCCTATCAAACGCTCATCGGCTTGGCCTTACTGGCGACGGTGGATGCTAAATGGAACCCGCTCATCAAGATAAGACAAGCTCTTCATCTCTTTACTAGAGGTCGAAGATAGCGCTTACTTCTACCATTCAAGTCGTTCCTAACGTAAAATAAATTGACCAAGCAATGTCAAAAGTAATTGGACAGCTTACATCCTTTTTCTTTAGAAGTGTCAAGGAATTGGTCACCAGTTGTAGTCAAATACAGCAGAGAGGCAACGATGACGAGGAGGGGTATTTGAACAAGTCTTCCTAAAAGGAAATCGAAAATTGGATCGTAAAGCGCTCAAAGTGAATTGACCAACGAATGGTATCCATAATTGGACTAAAAAACTTGGAAGAGTTCCACACGGAACTCTCCAATAAATACCTCGACCAAGACATAAAAAAGAGACCAATCTATTTAATGAAATAATTAATATATTCAGAGTGAGTATCTAAAAACGACATTTGACTTACTTTGACAGCTTACATCCGTTTTTTTTTTTAGAACATTAAAGAACAGTCCGATCGTAAAGTATTGAAATTACAACTTTATAAACTCTATGAAGGTGCCGACGCTCTGGAATCAAATATTATCGATATTTTAATCAACCTGTAAGTACAACATACATGACCCAATAAAATATTTCTGTTTGGAGGTCTAACATGTAATACGTAGGATCAACAAGCTTCCTGGCAATGTGCTTATCAATGAAGTGATCAAAGAATTCGAACTGATCACGAATTACTTTGATCCTGTCTTGAGCCCCATATTTCATGACCCCCAACAAAAATTGTATTACAGATGGTAGGTGCTATTGCAAAGATCGTGTGATCATCACGCCAAAAAATATATATACCAACAGCTTTTCTGTGACTAGGCTTAATAAAGCGATAGAATCATCGGGTGACAAACACCCTGATGGTGGCAGCTGTCAAATCAATCAAAGAAAAATAGGAGTATCCACTGGCTTCTGTGAAGTCAAGGCAGAGTATACGAATTCGGATCCTCTTTAAGCGAATTGCCAACAACGCTTACAACAAGTATTGCATTGGCGAAAAAGATCGTCAAGGATTTAGAACCAGTTGTTGTAGATTAATAAAATTCTTAAAGTATTACTTTATCTACGTACGCATTACATACGAAGTACTTTTACGTGGTTTTTTCATCAAATCCATATTCATTATTAAGAGTGAGTGTTCCTGAAACTCACCTATACTTTCCAATCACAATTAAAGGCAAGTATCGTTTTCGATCATCCGATGTGAATGTATATATCAACTTAGAATTGTCTACAGCAATATTATCCGTCCTTGTATTGTGCCCATTACGGCATTGTATATCTGATGGAAATTGGACTACAGCTATCGCAATATTTAATTTTATGCGAAGTAAAGACATGGGCGTATCCTTCATAGATGTACTTACTGATTGTTGGAAACGACCTTTGTCTATCATATAAATGCATGGTTTTGTAACCAGGCGTTGTGACAATTGTTAACCGCTTCCTTCTTGCGTACAATCATGCTTTTTATATAAAAATAGTCGAAGTCGTTGTAACTGAATAGATAAAACAAAACCCCACATAATAGAGAGGTTTGAAATGGTTGCAGCCCATAGCTCCCATTAATAAGGAACCTTATTTACCCTCCTTTGATTCTGATATTGATTCGCATATTGGGAGAAAGCTGGTTGAGACTAGAGCGAATAATATAAATTCAATTAATAAGGGTCCCATATCGACTTCCAAATTGTAATTTCTGTTCACTGCATCTAATGTGGAAATAGTTATCCTTCTATTTTTCTATTGGCTTTCATCCCAAACAGATTTGAGCAAAGTCCGAAAGTAGTTTTCTACGTTGAGCGGAATATCGGGGTGGTATCACCATATCTTTACCGAAAAATGAGACGGGAAGATAAAAGGATAGTGGACGAAGAACCACCTATTGCCACTATTGAAGGCTGGGAGGATGGTCAACCTTTCAAAAGAGGCATTCACAAACTAGATCGTTGGGCGTTGCAATCTGCTGACACGCTGACCATTCATATTGGGCCACACGATGTCACTTTGGTACAAGATCCGCATTCCAACTATTTGGGCGGCTACATTTGGTTAACTTCTATTGTATTTTGCTCTTATTTGGAAAGGCTAAGCTCAAAGCGAGATAGACACGGCTGGATAAGTTTGGATCGTAATAAACGTTGGGTAGAGCTTGGTTCAGGCGTTGGTTTGATTGGTATTATGTTACATAAGCTTGGGATCGAAGACGTAGTGATAACTGATATTCAAGAATTGGTTGAGACCATGGAGCGCAACGTAGAAGCGAATGATATTAATGTTCGATCTATCAGTGGAAGGAGAAAGAACGAGAAGGATGATAATTTTATCGTGGTAGATCCTTTGTTATGGGGAAACGAGGAGGAAATGGCCAGCATTAAAGCAGGAGGAGATATTGATTATATTGTAGCATGCGATTGTATTTACTCGGAAGCTAGTGCTATGGATTTGGTGAACACTATGGATGGTTTAAGTTCAGAAAATACGACAATTATTTGTATAAGTGAAGTCAGAAATCAAGCAGCACAAGACAAATTCATGTCAGAGGCCCAATCAAGATTTCAAGTGGAACTTTTGCCTGCTATTCAATGGCAAAAGAAGGTAAATCATCAGGTTGAGTTTGATGAGACGCTCAACTTGTATCGGTTGCGCAAACCAAAGCGTCGTTTAAAGTCAGCCAAAAAGCAATCTGGGTGATTATATTTTTTTCCATTCTTATAGTAACAACACGCCTTTTCAATTTTATTTCCCTTTTCTTTTTTACTTTCATTTCTATTCCCTTCACTTCTTTTTTTCTTTGCTTTGCTTTTTCATACTTATTCATTCCTTTCACAACCAAAAAATACAATAAAATTATTGCCATCATATCTCATATTCTCACAAAGTAAACTGTAGGTAGCTGATTTCTTACAAAAACTTCTAATAACGGAATTTTAATTATTAATTTACACACATTAAACAAAGAAAGTTGTTACTACTTTGCTTATATATCAAAATAGAGTTTCAAATATCATGAAGTGGTTGCCTTTACCCAAAATAGCCCACGCTATAGCTATTTACCCATTCTCTCCTTCAACCCTACAACAACAACTTAATACAAGACCTTTATCTTCGGGTCTTTTATCAACTCAACAACAACAACAGCAAACTGACGATGCTTCCATTTATACGAGTACTTCTTCATCCTCCAATTTCACAGATCAATTCACTTCGAGTACGAATCCCGAGGACTACAGTCAGCTAATTTCACTCGAGGTGGGTGACGAGTTGTACATTATCGAGCAACAAGGTCAATGGTACAGAGGTTATGTACTTTGTCCCGTCGAGGAAGGCAGAAAACCCAACAAGGCTCCGATCGGTGTCTTTCCTCGATCGCACGTTCAAATTAAAGAGTACATTGACATTGATCCCGATGAAGCAGACGCATTAGCTTTTAAAAGACGTCGTGAAATATCTTCAGAGTTATCCACCATTACAACAACTACCAGCTCCACACGTCCATTATCCGAGATTCCAAATGGGTTACCAAGGTCCTTTTCAGAGTCCTATATTGGCCAATCACATTTTTCGTTAGACAGTAGCAGCAATGGTATTAATGGTAGACCAGGCAGCTTTGGCGATCTCAATTTTGAGCTAGAATCTGATTTTAATCCACCACAAAAACCTACTTCTTCATCCTCACTTCATATACCCCCTCCGCCATTACCATTGGCTCGATTTGATCAGTCTACTGTCACGGGAAGTTCAGAGCCACTTGTGGATGAAATTGCTGCTTGCATCAGTGATTGGAACAGTTTATTATACACCTACGTGAATAATCGACAATACAGCACATTCAATACTGTCAAAGAGCACATCAATTATTTATTTCAGGCACGAAGACAGTTGTTGGATCAGGCTCTGTCAAGAGAAGAGCTCATCAAACTCAGAAGGGAAATTGTGCATCGTATGGTGATTAGCAATCTCGAGCAGCAGCAGGATATGATTATTCGTCACCCAGAAAAGGGTTATTTACTGGACGGCACAAATGCTTCGATTAGTACTATTTATCGTATGCATTATAAATATGCTACGCTGACAAAGGCGGCCGCTGCTGCCACTTCAACGGCCAATTCACAGAAATTACTGGAAAAAATCTCGGATGACATCCCAGCGACAAACGGTGGTCCGCTTTCAACACCTCTTGTGCAGAATACACCTAATCAACAACCTCTTTCACAGCAGCCGAAAGGTGCCAAGTTCCATCACTTGTTTTTCGAGCTCAAGGCGTATGTTGCATACATATGTCAAGTGGGCGAATATTCAGAACTGTACTTTGCCCTATACTCTGCTTCTGAAAAAAAGTTTTTGACCGAGCAATTTTTGGTTGTTCTAACCTACAATGGCATGCCAAAAGACGAAGAGCAAATTGGAAAGTTACAGACCCTGTTTGTCGATTTATCACTCCACGATTTAACAGATAATGTATACCTGGTGTGTCACATTGTGCGATTGGGAAGTATGAAGTTAATGGAAAAGGACCACTTTCCTGCAACTTCAATCTTTCACTCCAACAAACACCAGTCATTCCTCAAGCCAACGACATCTAACATGTATCGAAGACCTTTTGGGTGTGCAGTGTTGAAGTTAAGCTCTTTACTATTTGCAGAAGATTTATCTACTACAACGACCACCAACACCAACTCACTCTCTCAGCCTTCTTCGGTTGAGTACGATATGCCAATCTATACCTCGATTTCTGAATCGAACTATACCACACTTCATGAAGATATTATATTTAACAATTTTAAGGAGTTTCAAAAAAATCCGCGCGCAGAGATGTTGAAGGTGTCTGTGCGCACATTTTACGGTTATCTGGGAGAAGTCCTGAAAACAAACGCAGCACTCTTACAAGACGTGCCTCAAACACTTCGATTAGGGTTCGCCGACGTTGTGTTTCCGGACGATAGTAGAAATGAGTTGTACATTAAGCTGGATATGGGAGATTTCACACAGTTTGGCAGATCACGTAATATTCAGGTCACCATGTGCGTGCGCGACAATAAAACGGGTGATGTGATTGATAATGCCATTTACATGGGCTCAGGCTCAAGACCTGTTACCTACTGGGAAAGTATGGTGATGTATCACGAGCAACGACCCAAGTGGGGAGAAACCGTCAAGATCAGCATCTCAGATATCCAGCAATGGGAAAGATCGCATGTATTTTTAACGGTCAAGCATAAGAGCAGTAACAGTCATGGATCGGGCTCCAGCACACCCATACTCAAGTTTGCCAGTAGTAGCAGTAATGATCATGTCTCTTCCTCAGGCGCATCATCGTCCAACGAAAAAATCCTCGCCATGGGCTTTTTGCCCTTGTTTTTGCCTCCCTTGCATCGAGATTTTGTGGCAGATGGTACGCATACCTTGAATTTGTACAAGTATGACAAACAATCTGCGTTACCACGATGTTATTTGGATAATATGCCCTGGTGTGTACGATCTTCATCTCCTTCCAACACGTTACACCAAAGCGTAGACCACTTTGCTCGTGTTCGTTCACCACCACCACACGCGAAAAAATTAGGACACCACTACTCGCCCTCTTCCAGCAACAGCTTCAAGAGTAATACAGGTTCGTTGAATTCGGCCATACCCAACAGCGCATCGACGAGTACGAGTGATGTGACGCATGCAGGCAACTCTTCACCTTCAATGGCCCCGTGTAACAAATTAACTCTATTGCGTGATACGGTAACTCTATCTACTTTCTTATGCTCTAACAAATTTACACAAAACAAGACTCTCGTCAAACTCTTGAATTGGCGTACTCTGTTGGAGGATACAGAGGACGGTACAGTGGAACTACTTTCCGTTTTGGATCAGTTTACCTTTGTAGGCGAAGTGGAAGTGGTCAAGTTCTTGGGTGACATTTTTGATGCGTTGTTGGATATTCTTGCTCATCAGCACGACGAGGATTTGGTCAGTCATGAAATCAATGATGCAGTTTTGGCGGCAATTATTTGGCTGTTGGGTATTGTTCAAGATCGTCGATTTAGTAACTTCAGACCCGTGCTGGATGTGTACATTGAAAATAGGTTCACTATTCAGGAACACGAGCGTCAGTATGTTCAGCATTTTAATCAAGGTGGAATTCCCAACTACAGTTATAGACCTGCTCCTGAGACTACTTTCGAACATTTACTTCAAAGTATGACTCGCCTTTGTGAAAATCCCGGGGAGCCTTCCAAGGCCAAGCGTTTGCGTAGTAGTATGAAGGTTTGGGATTATTTGTTTCGATTTATTGTGAGATCGAGATTAAATCAACAGCAAAAGGAGGATGATGAAGAGCGTGCAGAGACTGATGTTTTGTTCAAGAATGATTTGGACAAGCTGCTATCTGTCATCACAGCCATCATGAGCTCAGAACAGCCCAGCTCCATGATCGGTACACAAACATTGGCTTTGCAGCACTTTTCAGATATATTGGAGGAGTTGAGCACTATGTTTCCACCGCAACAAGTCATCGATATTGCCATCTCGTTTGTGGACGCATGTTCACATGTCACTGGTCGACTCGTTGGTTTTAAACTTGCCATGATATTAAATATCGTGAAAGGTTCTACCTTCAATGATATTTCTTGTCGTTTGGCTTTGACCAAGAATGTCTTCCGTTGGATCCAGATCTGGGTGGACTCGTATGGGTCAACGGCTAAGAATGTGATTTTTGCAAGGCAAGTGGAACAGCAGGAACAGCAACAACAAGGTGGAGATGCAAATCATGCTCAGACACGATTACCTCGTGGACAATGGATTGAAAACTTGAGACTCTCGCTCACCATTATCAGTGAAGTTTTAGATAAGGTGCGAAAATCGTTTGGTATGACCTCTTCAGGTCTTACTTCATCAAGCATTTCATCACCTTCGTTCAGTAATTTTTCTCGACCCACCTCATTATCGACTTTGGCTGGTGAAGATGAAGCCCAAGATTTTAATCAAACCGACTTGAACTCAATCACAGAAGTGATACTCCAACTTGTTCCTCAGTTGTTGAATGCTTACAAGGAATTGCAAAAGATGGTTATTCAAGCTATGCAGGTGCCTAGTGCTACTGCTGGTGTGATCGATACAACTAAGCAAAGACCCAGCTCAAGACAGTCTTTCAGTGTGTTGAGAGAAAGAGCCAGCTCAATAGGCGGTGGCAGTAGTGGCAAAAACCCATTGGTCTCCTCTGATATCTTACAAGAACTCAAAGCTGCATCTACACCTTCTAGTAATGTAGGCAGTCCTGTACTTGTCCCCTCTAATGGCGCAAATGGTAAATATGATTTTGCATAATAGCTTGTTTTTATTTTTACTAATATTCTGCTATCCTATAAGTTGTGCTTCAAGCGTTATCCACTTCGCCTACTTCACCTTTTCCCAGCACATATCCTTTTCCACCTGCGGCTTCTCAACAGCCTTCAAGTGCACTTTATAGTCTTTCTAATGAACAGTCTGCTATGATCAGTACGGGCCTTATGGATTTGACCGTGGTTATTTTGGAGTTATTCTATTTAGCACCCAAGCAACAATGGATCAATTTCATCAAGAGAATGTATGAGCAAGACGGTGTGGAAATGACTGCAGAGTTCCTCCGAAAAGTTGTCTTCACCTGCATGGCGATTTTGTTTGGCGATAATGTCAGCACTCTGGAAGAATCAAGCTTGACAGTGGACGGAATGGCCAACTGCGAGCAAGATGAGAATCGCGATAAGAGAAAATTGCCGCAAAAGTGGCTCAACTTGGGCGCCATTACGCATAGAATTATTTTACGCAATATTTTGGACCCCATCAAGTCCATTTTTGAAATTCCAGCGTTCACACCCACCGAAAAAGCATATTTGTCGGAAGAACGACCAGCGCACGAACATGATTTGGAATCAGTCATTGATGAAGAGGAAGAGGAAGAAGAGGAGACTGTGCACCCTGCCTCCGAATCGAACTACAAGAATAAATCTGTTGCAGCACAACGATCTGCTCTGCTGTTATGGCGGATTTTCTTTGTTGGATTTTTACGGGTGGTTGGAAGTCCTATGTTGGATGTTTCTGCATCAAATCCTCAAGTACAGAGAGCTACTTGGAAGATCATTGGTAACATGCGTGGCGAAGTGGGTGCAAAATTGTTTTTGTCACTCTGGAAACTTGCAGGTAGATCAGTAGATGATGTGGTGGATAGTAACAAATCAGCTAATTATTTTACGCAATATTTTGGACCCCATCAAGTCCATTTTTGAAATTCCAGCGTTCACACCCACCGAAAAAGCATATTTGTCGGAAGAACGACCAGCGCACGAACATGATTTGGAATCAGTCATTGATGAAGAGGAAGAGGAAGAAGAGGAGACTGTGCACCCTGCCTCCGAATCGAACTACAAGAATAAATCTGTTGCAGCACAACGATCTGCTCTGCTGTTATGGCGGATTTTCTTTGTTGGATTTTTACGGGTGGTTGGAAGTCCTATGTTGGATGTTTCTGCATCAAATCCTCAAGTACAGAGAGCTACTTGGAAGATCATTGGTAACATGCGTGGCGAAGTGGGTGCAAAATTGTTTTTGTCACTCTGGAAACTTGCAGGTAGATCAGTAGATGATGTGGTGGATAGTAACAAATCAGCTATGCAGTCCGTCTCGACCGATTACTTTGGCAACGAAATCAATACTTCTGGACATATCAGTCATTCACCTGTCGCAGTCACCTCTGCTTCAGATTTCAATTACATGTCTGACGATTCGCTTCGAAAATCGATGGCCTCCATAGAAGAAGTGGACGATGATGAACATACAGTCAATTATTCAGTCAGAAATAGTTTGAGAATTGGTCCTATGGACGATGTTCCTCTCTCATCCATCCACGAAGAGCATTTTACTGATAACGGATACGTTAAACATGAAATACCCTTTTTGCAATCTGATCTGTCATACTTCATTTTGAGCCCAATGTGTGCAGTTAGCTTGACGTTACATGATCGTGTAAGATCCAATGCTATCTCAGTCATTGCTGATATCATTGCTTTCGAACTTTACACCTATGATGAATTGATGCATGTTCAGCGTGTAATGATCAGTACCTTGGATCGCTTAGTCATGTCTGAAGAAAAGGGAGATGATGTTATTTGCGCTAGAATGACCGTGGAACTAAATACTGCACTAGAGCAACGTCTACAGTCCGATGACAGAACTGATTTGATTGCTGCAGGTGGGAAGGCAGTTGATTCGCTTTGTAGATTCCTCAGTCTATTATTGCAAATTAGAAGTTTACCTGTGGATGATGACGAATTCATGGACGAACGTATCACTGCGACCTTGAAACTGATGAAGTTTATTCAAGTCATTGAAAGAGAGGAGATTTACATCAAGTATGTCCATCAATTGGTTCAACTTCACTTGGATAGTCGAAACTTTATTGAGGCCGCCCTGACTCTTCGTTTCCACGCTGATCTACTACGCTGGGATCCGAGCGACAAGCTGGCTCCTATTCCTGAGCTTGGTTTGCCATCACAGAGTTCTTTTAGCCGCAAAGAAGGGCTTTACATGAAGATGATTACCTATCTAGATCAAGGCAGCGCTTGGGAGATCTGTATCAATTTATGCAAAGAGCTTGCCTATGAATATGAAAATACCCTCTACGATTATACTAAACTTGGTGATATTCTTCAACGTCAAGCTACTTTGGCCGAAAATATTGTAAAGAAAGAAAGATGCTTCACCGAATACTTCCGGGTTGGATTCTATGGTCGTGGTTTCCCTGCAAGTAATCGTAATCAGCAATATATATACCGAGGTTTGGAGTGGGAAAAGATGCCGTCATTTATCGAAAGAATGCAAAATAGACATCCCAATGCTCAGTTACTACCTAGCAAAGTCGCTAACTCTATCTCTATCAGTGAAGAGCAGCTAAAAGAATTGGAAAGTACACTTGATGGTCAGTATCTTCAAATCACCTCCGTCACCCCAGTTCCTGATGTGGAAGGGAATCCTTGTCTCTCGAACCCTATTGCACCTGATAGCATCAAAAAATACTACAATTTCAACAATGTGTCCAAATTCTCTTTTTCACGTCCTGTTATTCGCGAGTCAGCTTCTGGTGATTCCAAGCAACCTGAATCAGATTTCCTGAACTTGTGGACAGAAAAAGTTGATTTTGAATGTGAGGATCGTTTCCCCACTATTGTTCGAAGATCAAAGATTGTGCACTCTCACCTCAGTGTTGTTTCACCTATTGAAAATGCTGTCACTGCTATGGAAAATAAGAATGAAGAGCTCCTGTCACTCGAAAAGAAATACTCAGCACATTTAGGCATCAATGGCAACAGACGACCTTCTACTTCACATCAAAATTTGAATATCAATCCCTTCTCCATGTCCTTGAATGGTGCAGTTGATGCTCCTGTGAATGGAGGTGTTCCTTTATACAAGAAGGCTTTCTTGAGTAAATACTACAATTTCAACAATGTGTCCAAATTCTCTTTTTCACGTCCTGTTATTCGCGAGTCAGCTTCTGGTGATTCCAAGCAACCTGAATCAGATTTCCTGAACTTGTGGACAGAAAAAGTTGATTTTGAATGTGAGGATCGTTTCCCCACTATTGTTCGAAGATCAAAGATTGTGCACTCTCACCTCAGTGTTGTTTCACCTATTGAAAATGCTGTCACTGCTATGGAAAATAAGAATGAAGAGCTCCTGTCACTCGAAAAGAAATACTCAGCACATTTAGGCATCAATGGCAACAGACGACCTTCTACTTCACATCAAAATTTGAATATCAATCCCTTCTCCATGTCCTTGAATGGTGCAGTTGATGCTCCTGTGAATGGAGGTGTTCCTTTATACAAGAAGGCTTTCTTGAGTAAATCATATTATGATAAAAATCCTGATATGCGTGGATGGATTCATCGCTTACAAGAAGCTATTCATCGACAGGTAATTTTATGTAAACAAATAGAGACATTAAATCTGTTTCTAAAAATATTACTTCCATAGGTCAGGATCATTAAAAAGTGTCTTGATACTCACAACAAATTAGTCAGCCTTGAAATGCGTCCATTCCACGTAACACTGACAGAATGTAAGTTAAGAGAAAAACAAGGAGAACGAGACCTTGGTTCTAAATTTTTATTTCTTCATAGTCTTTCATAAAAACTTTGCGGATGAAATCAAGTCAATTAAAGAGAAGAACGAGCAAGAAGCACAGGCAGCTGCAGATCACGCTCCTCTGCACATGGCCACCAGTTCCATCTTGAGTCGTCGCCGATCGACACTGTCTAGTACGACTGATAATACTAGTGGCATACACGCTGAGGAAATGCATTCATTGAAATCACGCCAAGCTAGTATCAGCCAAACACCTGGTATTGGAGGTGTTCCCATATTACCAGCATTACCACTCTTATCCCCTATTAGCCGAGCATTCTCTATACGCTCTTCCATCACCGAAAGCACTTCAGGTTTATCAACCGCATCCGCTTTTGAAAATGCTACCATGTCCAGGGCAGAGAGTATATCGCGTACTTTGAAAATGTCCCTTCGCAGTAAAAAATCAAGGAAGAAGTCTCAAAGTGCAGGAAGTAGCCAAATCATTCCTAACAGCCCCACACCCAATAGCAAGCCTTGAACCACTAATATTAACAAATACTAACTACTACTACTTATCACTTAATTTTCCCTTATATTATATATATATATGTATATTATTTAAAATAAAAATAAAATTACATACGCACTTGATAATTTTGAAAATTAATGCTCGTGAGCAATGAGGAATTGTTTATTTAAATACATATACATGGTAAAATAATTGGAAAATGAAAGTTTGATATAGGGAGGAATGAAAAGTTGGACTTTAACGTCTCTTTTTATGTTCTCTCTGCCAATCCCGCCAGGGGTAATCGCTTCTCCAATTTGCTTTGTCTGATTTTTCTTGAGGTAGTATTGGATAGACACCATGTAACCAAGGATGATCTATCAGATCTCTTGCTCTAGCTCGATGTTCATATCTCAACATAGGACCCAGAAAGCTAGCAATTTCTTCAGATTCATGTCGACTGTAGCCATACTTGTCATGAAGCACATCCTCTAAATTCCAATACTTTAATCGACGGATGTGTCGTAATTCTCCTTTATGATTGAAGTATTCCGAAGAGTTCTTTCCAGACAATGCGAAGCTCCTACTCATTGGTCCAATAAGCTCTATGATTTGTGCAAGGTGATCTGAATGGTGGTGAAGATGATTAGTGCATGATCTCTCTCCTTTCTTCTGTAAATACTATACCATCGTCACGGTTGAATCTGGATCCCTTTTGAGGGTCAAACAAATAATTTCCAGTAAGTAGCTCAAAAATCTACAGACAGAAATTAGCATTACGTTTGTGCAACTTGACAATAAATATTACCATGCAAGCTAAACTCCATATGTCAGCACCCGCATCCCAACGACCTCCAATGATAACTTCTGGTGAACGGTATTGCCTTGTTTGAATATCCTCAGTAAAGTGGTGATTCACCCAGCAAGCATTTCCCAGATCAGCAATTTTAATTTTTACAACTTCCTCATCATTTATATTTACATTGTGTGAGTCAGATCCAGACCTTGAGCGTTTTCCCATATTACTTTTTCTTCCTCTACTATCTTCACTGCTCTCCATACTTTGATTAGGATCACTTGATAGAGGTTGAGAAGCGACCATTTTCACATGACGAGGTTTTCTGACTAGACTTCGACCCCGACTACGACTATCCGGAGATATAGGGTGTTGCTGATGTTCCTCTAAGGCACTATTCTCTAATTTTTGCAGTAATTCTTCGGCATTGTCAAGATACATGAGGACGTTTTCTGGTTTTAGGTCGGTGTGAATGATGCCACATTTCTCGTGTAAGTAATCTAAGCCGAATAACATTTGCTTTGAAATTTGTTTGACAAGGCCAATTGGAATACCCCGACTTTTGTATCTTTTAATTAGAGACAGCAGATTTTCACCCAAGACTTCAAAAGTCATGCAGACATGTGTACCGTTGGGCCCTTTGATCATGAAGTGATCAACGACAGCTGTGACGTATTGAGCACCTATGCATTTGGGATCCGCCTCTGCTACACGTTCTAGTAATTTAATTTCGTCCAATGCAGTTTCTGTATAGTGCTTTGCTGACTTCACAACCTTCATAGCAAAGTGATTACCGGTACTATCATCACACAGTAAATTATCATCAAATTCTAATAGACTCTGTGACGTTAAACTTACGTTTGATCCTTTACGAGCCAAACCGTAGAGAAATGACCCCATCCTAGTTTCCTGATAACAACGTATCTCCCGTCTTTATACTTTTCTCCAACATGCACAGGATGATACCCTCCTTTTCTGTAGTCTTCTCTATCTTCTTCCTCCTCTCCAGCATTGTCATTGTCGGAATAAGAGCCATTTGAATAGGAACGATAACTTGAGCAGTCTCTGTCCAGGCTATACCTTTTAGAATGAGAGCCACTATGAAGACGCGTATTTTTGTGTCGATTGGACGATCTATACCTAAATGTCGAAAAGAAAAGTCAGTTAAAAGACTAAACAAAGAGCTTTAAAAGTTACTGTTCATACAAATCTCTTGATTCAATACGATGGTAGCTCAATTTCCTATTGTAAGTTTGACTATGCTTGCTTCGCTTTCTTCTACGATCTTTTTTTTTTACGTAATTTAGTAATTAACTAAGGCTCCAGAATCAAATAAATCAGAAAAACTCACCTTCTCTATCAGAAGACATATTGCTGACTATTTGAACGAGTGTTTGTTTAAAGGAGGAAAGAAATTAGGAGATCGCTCTATATTCACTTTTTTAATTATTTTTTGAGTTGAGCTTATTTATAGGGCAAGCCACAGCTTAAATGGGAGGAGAGGAGTCACTGGCGAATGAAAACACCAATGCACAAAGACAAAATGGTAAATCATCATACTTTTATCGCACGCTTTGAAGTGTCTCAACATAATTTATAAAGTGCAATTGATGAGCCTAGAAGCTTTTTTTAGAGGCGTAAGCATCACAGTATTTATAATTTTCATGACTCGTCCTATGTATATGCAACTTTTTATGTTAAAATTTATGGCAGCATACTTTATTTGGGTATTTCGAGGGCTAACAATTCTTTTGTGAGCAAAAAATATAAACTTATAAAAAAACACTCTCAGAACTTTGCTATTGTTTACCAATTTTGAATTTATCAAATACCCTTAAAACTTATTATTGGAGTAATTCGTATAGACTGCTGGACGCCGCACAAAGTGATAAATCCATACATGGACTTTGCTTCTTCAATTTTTAAAAAGATATTCGCTTTTACATGTGTGCATTTTTCGAGTAATAATTCGTGGACACTGCCTCAAACAAACACGAAAAAAAAGGGTTTGCATAGAGATGTTTCTGTAATGTTAACGAACATGACTACGAAACATTTGCTGAATCAAAGTCACAGAGGAAATCAGAGCCAGAAAAATACATCTCTAAAGAGATCCGAATCAAAAATAATGTGCGGTATCCAGAGAAGCTGCATAATTCGATAAAATTCTTTGAAAGTAATGCAGCTTCTGGGGAATTCATCACTCGGTAGCCCATTGTTTGGAAAATTCGTAAGGCAATGGATACACAAGGGTTGTCATGATCACTAGTCTTCTTGATGCCTTCAAAATTAAATATTTTACAAGACTGATATGGACGATTTAAAGCTAGTTGGCATAATTTCCGTTAATAAGTTGATGCATATATCCAATCAAGTAAAATGATTCTAGTGATATTGTATTATTGTCAAATGCGAGCTCTTGTGATTTTTCCCGAATTTGCTCTTCTTCCGTAATACCCAGTACCAAAGCCTTCAATCAGCGCCTTTTCGAAAAGGCAAAGAAAGCAGAAAGATAAGCCCCTATACGGCTGTGGAGAAGAGTTAAGCCGAGAAAATTCTGAGTGGCGTACGCCACGAGGAACAATTAAAAGACACTTGAAAGGAGAACAACCAAAATAAAAATTTACATGGTAGAAGAGATATCAAACAGAAAAAGAATTTCGGGAGAAGAAGCGCTGTGATCAATGATATAGAAGCATAAGCTAGACTACATATCAGAAAGGAGCCCAGAAAGTAATAAAATATTGAATGATAAGTCGAGTTGAGTCAGGTATTGGGGCGTACACGTAAGAAAGCCGTGAAAATAATAGGTACTGTCACAGAGGTGAAATCCGCATTGTCCTCTTCGTAAACACAGCTTATATATAGTAACAGCGCGAGGATACTATCCAGAGGCCCTCCTTAGTCATATTCGCGCCTTAACACAGCGTTCTTTTGAAACAAAATTACTATCAACATTTGAACAATTTCATTTTTCGTTATTGATATGATATCTGTGAAATTCGCAAAATTGATATTGTTAAGTGCTTAAATGGGCAACACAAAAAACCGTTTCTTCAACTCGAATGGCAATTCGTTTACATTTCAGACAGTAATTTACCGTCATGGTCCGTTAGCTCATCCGCGCATTTACTGTCTACATCATCCAAGTCAGCAACGTTGAGTATGAACGACGCGCTATGGAAGTGAAGGTCATAATTGCAATTCATTTTTCAACAACTGAATGCTTTTCTACGTTTTTCATGGGTTGCAACTACACCAGATAGTGTTTTTATTTTGTAAGTCTCTTTCGTATTTGAAGTATTAAAAAATAAAACCAAGGATAATTAAAAAAAGTGTAATAGGTTCCTGGAGAAATCTGAGTCAAATTCTATTTTTGCTTTAAGGAGAAAGCTAATGTCAAAATATTATTTAAAAAACTACCTTTCTTTCTTCTTTTCTCCTCTTTCCTCTTCACTTTTCTCTTTCCTGGAAAATATGTCTTCTACGGTGGAGAACCTCGCCCATAGTTTCAATCAGCTGAACTTTAGCATTAGGCACCAATCCTGGCTAGAAACAACAGGTTAGATAAATTATAATATCACCCAAACCTTAACTAACACATAACAATAGCAAATCAAAGGAGCCATGGCCATACCCTTCGTATTCTCTCAAGTGATGATGAGGACAGCGAAAACGATGAGGAAGTTGGATACTCGTCTGAAGAAAGTGAAGAAGAAATTTTTGTTCGAAGAAGTATGCCGTATGGTAGTGAAAACAAAATATCAACGCCTCAAATCGATAAATTAAAATCTAAATTACCATTGCCTAGCGACGACGAAGGTACATAATCAATACTAATAATGCTATTTGTTTGTTTACATTCGAAGCATTTACTAAAAAAAAGTGTAATAGACGAAGATGATGAGGACGAAGAGGAGGAAGATGATGATGATGAAAATGAAGCAATACTGCCAAGAAATAAGATGCCATTGATAAAACCTGAAACTAAAGGTACATCTAACGGAAATAGGCCACCAGCTGTGTTTCCTTCTGAGTCAAGAAACTCTTTTCAAAGGCAACAATCTGATGGGGGAAGCTCTTCTTCAAATAGTAATAATCAAACTCCATCTTATTTTACTTTAAACGATAATTTTGCCACGAATGATGACAACGAAGACAATGAGGTGATTGGACAGCATCTAAAATACCCTATTTCTTCTAATTTTGATGCACCCCCTAAAAGTAATGCTATGCATCAATTTCAACAATACCAACAACAACAACAACAACAACAACAAATGGCTCTATATCAGTACAGTTTGCAACAGCAGCAACAGCAGCAGCAGCAACTGCAACAACAACAACAACAACAATATAATCACCACTTTACTAACCAACAAAAGCATTCCCCGCCTCAACAACCTCAACAGCCTCAATTACGTATGGCCACCATGTCGGGTATGGAACTTTTAATCCAAAGAGAACAAGAAAAGGCTGAGCAAAAACGCCAAAAGCCAAAAATGAACCCAGGAAAAGTAAAAATTGAAGGCTTATTAGGAAGGTTACCCGAAGCTGGCTCACACAATATCAACTTTCAACATGTGCAACAGCAGCACCAACTTCAGCAACAACAACAACAACAACAACAGCAACTCCAATTTATACCCAATAATCTTGCTTCACCTACACCCAATAATAAATCATACAAAGGGAAAAAACATCGAGCTCAAGTTTACCAAAACAACAGCTTGATGGCGGCAATACCTCAACAGCAGCAGCAGCAACAACAACAGATGGCACTCGGTTATAGTCCTTCAATGTATGACTATTATACTAATGGAAGGTCTTCTGTACCTCCACCTCCACCCACGCTATACCAGCAGCAGCAGCAGGTTCAGTCATTTTATCAATCGCCTATATCCGCGAGCAATGGGAATTTGTATATGATGACTAATACTTTGCCTTATCAGCAAAATAGACCTGGGAGCACCTTGAATTCATCGCAGCAATACAAGCAGCATCAACGATTTTCTGGAAACCCTAATGAATATACCATCTGAAAACATCAAACAATCAAATTCAGGGGATTTATTGTCACTTGGCAGGAGGTTTATAGTTACTTCATCGCAATTCCTTGCGTCACCGTAATTTCTTTCGATAAAAAGTTTTTTGTATCCTCTCCTTCTACTAGAAGCAGAACGATGAGGTTAATTATTTCTTTCATGCTAAATAAATTAATAATAATGAAATAAAACTGCCATCTCATTCGGTATTTACTCTCTTTATGTACATGCAACACATTCAAGGGATATGTGGTTGGTAATTCTAAAATGATGTATATCCCTTTTAGGAATTTAATTCGCATAGAATTCTTTTGTTTGTTTGTATGATTATTTTATGAAAAGTTTAAATGCTAAAATGGAATAGTGTAAGATCCTACTCTACTTCTTCTCTCAATTCATCATATGATGCTGAAAATCAACAACTATCCTCCTCCACGAATTTGAACACTTGTGTGAAGGTGGACTGTACATACAAAAAGGGAAAGAAAAAATATATATGTATGTAAACAGTAGCTATCTTTGCCCCTCAATTATAGCTGCTGCTTAGAAATAACATTGAATCTCTCAAGTAAACAAATTGCCCCATTTGACTTATCTAGAAAAACAAACTTTGATGCTGTATGATGATTGGGATGCATTGCTTTATGAATTCATTTCAACTATATCATATTAAAAATACGATTTATCCATCGCTGGATCTGGAACAAACGTACGTACGTACACCGACCTTGCACTTTTAGCACTTTCACACTTAAGCTAATGTCTTTGCCAACTCGATAGCAAGCTTTCCTCTTCATATCTTCTTTGGGTTACCTTTCGCCTAATCGACAAATGCCCTGTTAATGTTGATGTTTTCAGGAGCAGTAAAGAATTCTTGATGGTCAAGCTAGCCAACATAGATTCCTATGGTGATGGTGAGATACTTACTGTTGTTACGGCAAATTTTATTGATATACAGCATATTATCATTCGATCATCTTGTCGTTTTTTTCTCTTCTCCTTCAGGGTCTTCGACGTCTTTTGATGCCTTTTCTTTAAATTCACTAATTGAACGTTTGTAATTTGCCTGGTTACAAATGTGACTCAATTCATTATAAAGATTTTCGCAATTCTGGACTCAATGCCAAAGATGCCCGGTTTATTCCATAGTATATCGTTTTATCTACGATATTGGTTATATTGTTATTTGTGCAAAGAATATATGTACGTATTTGCAAGAATTCCTTAAATTTCTAAGATATACAAGCAAAAATTATTAATCAGTATACTTTTCAAACGCAATTGATTGATAAAACCATTTATCAATTGTGGACGACAGTCATAAATCCATTGGTTTTCACAGATCAACCAAAAAATTGCGACATTGGTATTACAAGATGGCGCGCTCCACCAACGCGCAAATATTTAAAATGACTGTGGGAAATTGGGCCTATTTTTCAATCTCATCCCATTGATTTTGATGGGCTTCATATGAAATTGCAAAATTTTCGGGTTTAGGCCACGATTACAATTCACCCAATCAATCAAATCAAGATCGGCGTCGCGGAAGCTTACAGGGATGATGTATTTATAACTTTTTGTAGCACAGTGTACAATCAGATCACATTAGATAATAGCGATGCAGAAAGCTAGATACAAGGAAAAATATTAAGTAATAACATCTTCCAAGTCGTCCATGTTGTTCTCTATTGGGCTACAATTATTTCCAATGACGATGTTGATTTAAACTTTTGCGCTATTAGAATAAAAGAGGTTACATAAAAAGAAGACGATTAAAACAACGAATAATCTATCCTGAAGCAAGTATAGTCAGCTATCGGAAGTGAGATCGATTTATGTCTCAGATAAATCTTACCAAATGATTCAACCTCCCTCTATTGCTTACAATCCCCGGTTCAGCGTTTATACATGAGCGAAAAAAAAAAATTTTATTCCTTAATTTGTTCTTTCTCTTCACTTTTTATTTTTATAGTTTTTTTACATAATATATCTTGTTAGATGGGAGAAGGTTCTGTTCATAAAGCCAATACATACGTCAACTCCCCAGCAGGGAGCGCTTATAAAGAATCCATTCCCAGTGGTAAGGAATTTCGAGAATGGTTCAGCTGTCATATGAATATGAAACTTATATTAATATACGTTTGTTTGCCACACCTACTGTAGGTTCTGAAGAAGTTACCATCAATGAAGAAGAGTTTGATTATGTCAATAAGAATTTGGAATTCGGAATTGATCGTTCAAAGCAAGGATCAAGTTTTTCGGCCTTCTTCAACGTGGTTTGCGTCGTAGCTGGTACTGGTGCACTCGGTCTTCCATATGCTCTTGCTCTTGGCGGGTGGATCGGACTCTTCATTCTGGGTTTGAGTTGGATTTTGTCTGTCTGTAAGTAGTGGTCTTTTATATCACTTGACTTGTATTAATTCTCGATCATAGATACCGGTATTCTTTTAGTTCGTTCAATGTACTACGACGGTAAAACCCGTTTGTCGTCATATCAAGAAGTCGCTACAGCGGCGTTTGGAGCGATCGGTGGTTGGATTACATTCTTTTTTACTGCAATTACATTGGTCGGTGTTCCGGTTCTCTACTTATTATTATCTGGATTGAACTTGCATCAAGTCGCAGCAGGCACTTCGGCTGAATTAACCTTCCCCATCTGGGTCATTATTTGTACTGTCATTGTTGCTGTTCCCTTTGTTTTCTTTAGATCTTTGAAAGAAATCGCTATTCTCAGTATTTTCGGTATGCTGTCCACAGTCATCGTCATATTGATCGTTTTGGGGGTATCTGTCAAGGAAATTCCCAATCAAGTAGATGTTCACCACGATCCAGTTATTTGGGATAAGTTCCCCATTGCCCTCAGTGCTATTGTTTTCAGTTTCGGTAATTACGTAAAATCCCTTGCAATACAGTAGAACAAATTATCTCATGCCTTTTTTTTAAAAAAAAATTCTAGGCGGTAACCCAGTTTACGCTCACGTTGAAGCTGGTATGCGCAAACGCCATGACTGGAACAAAGTTATTACAGCTGGTCTTACTTTCTGTGTTATCTTGTACTTCTTGGTTGCTGTTCCTGGATATTACGTTTATGGCACCAAAGCTGAGTCACCAATTTACAACAATTTACCTTCCGGAGGACCTAAGGCCGCTTCAATCATTATTATCACCATCCATCTTATCTTGGCTACTCCTATTCTGTTGACCTCTTTCGCTTTGGATGTCGAGAAGATGCTCAAGATCAACCCTGAACACCGCTCGTTCTTTGTTGAATGGGGTATGCGTTTTATTTTCCGCGGTACATTGATTGTTGCTGTTGCTGTCATCGCTATTTTCGTGCCTTTCTTTGGTGACTTTATGTCTTTGCTGGGTGCTTTCTCAAATTGTGCTATTGTATTTATTTTACCTGTTGTCTTTTACTACAAGTTGACTGGTATCCGTGGCAAACCCTGGTGGGACTATATTCTTGCGTTCTTGACCTTATTGTTAGGTATTGTTGGTTTGATCTTTGGTACAATTTCTGCAATCGAAGCTTTAAACCGCGACTTTAAGAACCAAAACGCTAATTAGATAATTTGTATTATACTTGTATTATTATTCCCCCATTATTTCCTTTCTTCATTAAAGCCCGTTATTACATTAATCATGGAAAAAGTCAAACTTGAAAGAGTTCTTTTTTTTTTTTACAATTTTTTATGTGATATCAAAGAGTGAGGAATAAACTATAATATTTAGTTAAAGAAGAGAAAATTCCTTTTCCTTCTTTTTTTCTCTTGTCTTCTTTGTTTAAAAGCTTGGTGTATATTTATTGATTTAGTTACAGACGTTCTCTTGACCAGAAGCCTTAGTGTTAAGAATCAAAGCAACGATAAGACCGTAAAGACCCAAAACTTCAGCGAAAATCAAAATCAAAATCTAATAGAAATAATTTCCATTAGTACACGACTCATGAGATGCACGCGTTGTATGTGTATATTTACCATGCCGACGAACATTCTGGGTTGTTGAGCAGTAGCACGGACACCAGCATCACCAGTAATACCAATAGCAATACCAGCTATAAAGTTTAATAATAGATCAGTAAATAGTAGTGACTATATAAATCATCATTTCTTTCTTTACCAGCAAGACAAGAAAGACCAACAGAAAGACCAGCAGCCATTTGAATGAAACCACTGAAAAGAGTTTGCTTCATAGCGACTAAGAAGAATAAATTATACATTAGAGACACGACTTTAAGACGAAACATAACCGGAGTAAATAACTTACGACCACTAGATAAAAGTACAGAAACAACGACACCATAAATACCCAAAATACCAGCCATGACAACGGGAACGATACACTTTAAGACTAAGTCAGGACGCAAGACACCCATAGCAGAAAGACCAACACCAGACTTGGCAGTACCGTAAGCAGCACCGAGACCTAAAGTGTTCAGCGAAAAATAAAAAAAAATCAGCCCGTGTTACAAAATTATAAAACGAAAAAGGGACAACGCTAAAAAGAAGAGGAGAAAAAAAAAACGCGAAACCTTTGCTCTCTTAATACTTACAACTGAAGACAATAGCAGCGGCACAACCCATAGTACCGAAGAAGGGTGCATAAACAGGACTGTTATAGAACGAAATACATTAGAAAAAAAACACTAATTTCACATTTTAGATGGTTTCGTAAAAATAAGATGACTTACCAGTATTCACTCATTTCTGTATTTATTCTAAAAAAAAATAAATAGAAATGTCAACATAACTCTTGTTCATTACAGGTCTAATGGCGCCATTCGTAACGGTGATGGGCTTCTTACTTACTGTGTGTATAAAAAAAGTTTTTATATGGTTAATGGGAGGGAAAAAAGAAAAACAACAAAAAATAAAAAGGAAAGCTCCCAATAAAAAAGCACAGTTGACGTCAACGTTTCGAGGTGTTTCAAACTCAATATGTTAGTCACAAACGATGAGATTTGGAGGCACCACGCCCCTCATAAACGATTTGATGTTTTGCACTCTCTATATACTTAGAAAATATCAGACAAGACCTATGGTATGCATATTGGACCGGCTATGATAGACGATCAGGGTTTGATGAGCAATAAATGCTACTACGTTATGGTGGCATAAGCAAAGGACAGGAGGAGCTCGCTTTCTAGTGAAAGGGAGGGAGCTTATTTCTTGTCTACGTGCAGCTTCATCAGATGCAAAAGCTCATAACACAAAGCACATTTATTTCTTATCCATAGTAGCTGTGTCCACTTAGACGTCCGAGAGAAACAATGCATAAGTTTCTCTTTACTACTGAGCTGAAAATCAGGCCAATCAGAAGCATTTATATCCATTGCCTTGGATTGCACCACGTCAGGGGAACTTGATTTCTACTTCGCTCTTACTCTCGGTTTACTTCCCCAGATAGACATGTACTCTTTGAGTAGCACATGCTTTCTTTAAAGGCAATAAATAGCTAGTTTAATGCTTCCCGGTTATCAAAGACTGAAGGTTACCTTTAGGGAACTGCGTAATTTTTGATAGCTTTTGATAATTCGGCCCGATTGAGAAAAGTTATCTCTGAAAGAATCAGGGCGTAGAAAACTATGTTCAATTTTTGCCAGGGATCCGTAGTGTTTTTATGCGAACTCTGCAAGCGAGGTCTCTCAGTGATACTGTTTACAATCTCCCTCTTACTTTTTGAGTTACCGGAGGTTTATTGGAACAAGTAAGTAAGCAAAATTTTCGTTTCATTTTGTTCAAAAGATATATTACAAGGCTGATTTGGATTTGGTACTTGATGTTTTTTTTTTTTCTCATGATCTGCTTTGGCCATCAAGTACACGTATTCCTGTCGCACTAGTGTTTTGCCAACAAAAATAAAATCCCGCAATATTTGTGAAACTTCAATCATGAAACGATAATCCAGCAAGGGCTCAATATCACTACGCATTGATCTCTACAAGAAAATTTTGTAAGAATCAAACGATTACCATGAAAATCAAAATAGATGACTTCTATTATAAACATAACTTGAGCAAAAAGAACGTGGCGATGTATTTCATCTTTCGCGCATAGGCCTTCAGCCTTTGATAATTGCAATACATCATATATTACCTCAATCTTAGTGAAGGATCTTTCCATATACTTGTCAAAAGAGTTATTTTGTGCCAAATTTATAGCCTCTGTAAATATATTAGCATTTAAACACTCAATTTTGCTGTACTCATCTCTTTGCTTAGGTACGTTTGTCCAATAATTCAGCCCAGCAGAGTACCACCTTACTCTATGTAAGGCATCGCGAGTTGTGTTGACATATTTGTTTTCTGTTCCTACGTAGTTACTCAAACAAAAGAAACTGCGTGATCAATAATTTATTGCGCTCGTACCATTGTTTAAAAACAAAGAAACTATTTAGCACTTCATCCCGGAAGCCACAATGTTACATATGATAAAGCGTAAAACTAACCTTTTTCGAGTTGGAAATCAACTTGCCTATATATGTTGAGATTAGAGTTAACTTATTGAACATGTACCAGGGCCACTTTAATATGCGTTTGTACATGAACAAAGTAAATATTGATAAGAAAGTAGCATGCTCTCATTTAACTGAGATTGTGATGTTCGTCTTTTAGCATATACGAAAAGCAATCTTTGCCCGGCTTGTTTTTCACACACTTTAGATCATTGATATATTCCGGATTCTTGTACTCGAGTTTAATATCATACACATCAGCTATTTTCTGTAACGGAGTATCGATACAGAGTATTGGAATCTTGTGCGATTATCGATAAAGATGGTCAAGTACATGTGTGCTATACATGAGTTCGAATCATCAATGTATGCCAAATCGACTTTTTTTTTTGTTCTGATGTTGATACACACATACAAGTAGATTTTTCCATCATGTTCTGTATTATCATTTAAATCATTCACGGAAATGTAAACATGACGATCTGTGTTTTCCACAATGATTTAGCGTGCGGTTTAAATGGGGTAAGTATGAATGATGCATACATATGGGACATACATTTAAGGTTTTGACTAAAAGGAATCACCTGAATATTTCTTTATGTAGATTTAGTAACAAATAATAGTATGATGGCAGTAGTGTAATTATATAGCAAAAAGATAGACAAAAAACGCGTGTCATTAAATATACAAAATTAGACAGCTGCATTCTTTCTTCTTCCCAAAAGCGTGGCATTGCCTAAATTTAAATCAAAACTCTTCTTGACCCTCTGATTTACAATGGGTGGACTATCCGTATACAGACCACCTGCCAGTTTTTTGATCAGTAGGTTGTTGGGCGCCGATTTTTTTTCGTTATTATTAATATGGGAGTCTTTGAGTGCAGAATTTAATGATGCCATTTTGTCTTCATGACTTTCCACAGAGGATGTTGCGGAGCTTGTGTTGGAAGAGTCATCATCATCTTTCATCATTATATCATCGTCTTCTTCATCTTCATCATCGTTCCCAATAGGTGCATTAAAAACTTTAAATCGATTTTGTGCCGTATTGTTATTGTTGTTGAGTTTTTTTATTTCTTTTCTTTGGGCACGTTCTTCGCCCATTCTATGTACAGCATATGATACATCAAAGACTTCTTTCATAGAAGAGATACCAGATAAAAATATCTCTTTTCTTCTACTCTTGGGTATATTTTTGGGTGATGAAGGAGTGATAGAAATTGTTTCGGTGGCCACAGATGTGGTTGTCGATGGCGGGATGATTAAGGCTTCGGGGGAGTTTCTTCTTTCGCGGATATTAGTTCCTTCCGTTTCAACTGTTTCAACAGCTGCAGATGATGTCTCTGTAGATTTCGGTTGAATAGGAGTGTCCTATGTAGTTTGATTTTAATATATATTACATTGGTCACACATGATCAGAGTAAAAAGCTACATACCTGCATGGACATCCATGGATGAGCTAAAAACTGATCGATGGTATATCTCTTCTTGGGATTTATATCTAGTAGATGCTTGACCAAGTGCTTCGCTTCGTCAGAGATATGATCCCACCAAGGACTCAAAAATGTAAACTGTCCTTTAGCCACTTTTTGTGTCAAGACAGGGATACTTTCGTCATAAAACGGAGGAAAACCACACAACATAGTGTATAATACGCAGCCAAGAGCCCACATGTCAACTGATTTTGAGTAACGCTCATCTCTTACAATCTCCGGTGCAGTGTATCCAACAGTTCCACATGGTGTCATGGTGTGTTTATCCCATACTACTTTTGATAAACCGAAATCCGCGATTTTTACCTTGCCAATACCGCCTCCGCCCAAACCAGGTACAAATTCACCTTCATCTTCTTTAGGTTCATCGTCATCGGGTTGAGTTGGTAAGGGACTGGTTTTACGTTCCATGAAGGGAATAGATTCAAATAGAATATTTTCGGGTTTGATATCCCGGTGAACAATACCCCTTTCTTCGTGAAGGTATCGAATACCATCTGCCACTTGTTTGATGCAATGACGTGCCAAATCTTCGCTAAAGTAGGTCAACTGGACAATTTGATGAAAAATCTCACCTCCGT
This sequence comes from Mucor irregularis B50, assembly GCA_000587855.1. Taxonomy (NCBI): domain Eukaryota; kingdom Fungi; phylum Mucoromycota; class Mucoromycetes; order Mucorales; family Mucoraceae; genus Mucor; species Mucor irregularis. The sequence goes on from AZYI01000236.1 coordinate 165,608, forward strand.
CCACTAATTCCAACACTAGGAAAAAGTACTATTTTTACATAAAAACAGGTTAGAATTCTGCATTTTCCGAAAATTTGGGGACGTCAAAATATTACTTCTGTTGTATCGACAAATTCTATCATTTTTATTATCGAGGAATGATTTAAAGTTCGCATAATTTGGACCTCTTTAAGTACACTCGCTTTCTAAAGTGACGATAAATGAAAAAATCAATATTTATGGTTCTACAAAAGCACCCCGTGATAACGGTTAGACTTTTTTTTTTGTTACCTGAACTTGACTCAATTCAAATTTTCTAACTATTTTTATGGCCACATGCTGACCCGTTTCTTTATTTACAGCCTTGTATACATGAGAGAAGGCACCCCTAAGCTAGTTCGTTAGGTTGTGTATTTTAGACAGAAATTTGTCGAATATGTACATACTCTCCCAATTTTTTAAGCAACGCATATTTTTGTGATAGACCCTCATATTCAGGCAACCTCGATTTCGCTTTACTTTCTTCCTGGACAATTTTAGTGACCGCAGCCTCGTACTTTTTTGCTTTATTCGAGCCGTGATGATGATTGTGATGACCTTTATAGTCGTTGCTACTACGAAATATGTTCTTGAGTTGATGAAAGACTGACATTTTTCTATTGTGCGTATAAAATTATTACTAATTTAACGGTCTTTTAAATGATGAAAGAAAGTTGAAGGAAGAAAAGAAAGAAGAATGAAATATTGAGAACAATATGTTATAAGCAAAAAAAGAGACTAAAATAAATAAAATAAAAATCAGGGTAACTTTTTATAGAATTGTGCCTTTTTTCAAATAAAATCAAGGGACTGACTCCGCGTCCTTGAAGATGATATCATATATAAATATTTACACAGGACTCATTCCTTCAACGAGGCGATTAAGAACTGATTTTGCATCAGCGTACCATGGATACCCGATTCTATACTTGAGGCTTCTAAATTTGTTTTTAAAAGGTAATCCAATAACGTGCATGTGTAAATGGTTAACTGAGTTGAAAGGAGGGACATGAAACCCAAGTCTACTTTCCCAGTATTAATATAAACTTTATATCCGTATTGTTAGGCCATTTTTTTTGTGTGTTGATATTATTTACCTGACTTGGGAGCTATCATCGGGATTATAGCCTTGTTCCTTTAAAAGCTCTGTTCCTAATTCAAGCATTTCTTGTACTAAGTCACAAAAACAAAATTGTTATTTACTGTTATTAACGTATCACGGTAACTTTTACAATGAACAAATACTTTACGTAGAGGGACATGTCCTCCATCGAGATCTTTGACGGTTCGAACATGATGCTTGGGTATAACAAGTAAATGAAGTTGTGCGGAAGGAGACCGATCTCGAAATGCGACGAGGTTTTCTGTCTATTAATAAAAAGGTTACTAAAGGTTCAAGCAGAAGATCAAGCACACCTGACCTCTTTGACTATTCTTGAGCCAACTACTTCTTTGATTTCACAAAAAATACATTCAGCGTTTTCCGACCCGAAACAGCTAAACATGTGTCCACTTGATGGGCTGATAGAATTTATTACAGAGAGGGGAGCAAGAAAGGGGAAACACGAGTGAGACGGAGTTCTCGTTGTCCATGAAAACGGTGATACAGGGATTTATCCTTAATTGGTACCAATGAAAGATCGCTTAGCGCCAATGACCCGAGAATGCATCGCGTTATCATATAGGTAGATATCACTGGGTCGTCATTGTATGTCAGTAAGCTGCTAAGCTTGATTTTTTCTATGGTCTTCCACCTGCGGAATACAATTCCGGAATTAGAAAGAAAATCCTCCCCTCTAAAACCAAAAAGATTCATCAAAGAATCAGATCAAGCAAAGAACAGCTGCTATTTGAAATCCGTGCTTTATAATCTAAAAGAGTGGTTCAGACGGAATAGTATGAAAAGTTGTGCCTGAAAATATTGTGACACTCTATAAATGTGCCTTAGTCTGGCGCATTTCCCTCTTAATATTTCTTCCGAACTCCCTATAATTGCACTCTTTTCACTTATTCGGTCTCTGTTGAAATAGATTCACTTCCCATTGTATAAGGAAGTAGTAGTGATACGCTACATTTTCCATTATAATTGCTTACAGCACAGAGATAGAAGCAAGTCGCACAATAGCACAATACTTTTAATTCACATCAAAATTTTCGAGTGCATCAGAATTACTAAATATGTTGATAAAATCAATTCGCCGGGCATTCTAGTTTTCTTCAATAGCAAAGTTCTGTATGTTTCGAGTGTTGCTACATTCACTCAATCTGAACACTGAAAGACTACAAGATCTCAACGGCAGATGGCGATGATTCCCTTCCATCTAGTGACTACGGAATCTCGAGATGTATTTTACTGACACCGCATTCACTACTCAATGTAAGAGCAGTGACTATCAACGTACCCTCTGACTAAATTATTAACGAGTGCCCCAACATCTACTTCTTTTTCCAGTACCTTTGCTCCTCTCACTTAAATCAAGTCGAACAGTCGTATTAGATGCAATTTGTTTTTTTTTATTAGTGTATGGTAAACAGTAGTTAGATGGATATGTGAATAAATGTTACTTTCTTTCCCTCCTTCGTTGTGTCAAGGCACTTTTACAGCAGAATCTAACTCTAAATTTGATCGATCGCCAAAGTAAAATACCACTATTTGAGACGTATCGGGAAATACAAAAGTATTATTCTTATGCTTGGAAGTCGCTCTCAGGAGGAACAGGGTCCTTAGGATGCTTGGCCTGAACACAACAATTTAGAATTGTAGTTCACTACTTTAATAAAATAAAGGAATTTACCTCCATATGTTGCTTCAAGATATTGTAGTTAGCAATAGCGATAAAACACTTGGGACACTTGATCTACAATAGAAACTATCCGTTAGCACCATATGAATAACTAGAAAGCCATTGTAGAATTTATATACCTGAAGACCAGCGGCACGAGAACCTAATTGAGAACCTTTGCCAGAACGTTTGGCAGCTTCCTTCTGAGCCTTTTGTCTTAACAAGGTAAAATAAGTAAGGTATGCTTCATGGAGTCCTAAGCTTTAGCGTGTCTTACCTAGCTTGTTCCTTTTGAGCACCACGAGCCATGTTGTAAATGAGAACCAATGAATGGAATAGTAAAGAAGAAAAAAAGTGAAAAACAGAGTATGAGACATTTTAAATTTCAAATTTTTTTTTCCGTATGGGATGTGGACATGAAAAAAAAAACTCAGTCAATTGTGTTGTGTAAGTGATCAACACACATACTACACTTTAAATCCAGACACACGGAATAGGCAGTTAGCAGAGTTTACGTACCTATTACTCTCTAGTACTTACCAAATCCTGATGTGAGCAATCAGCCTTCTGTAATTTCCAATCCAAGTAAATATTACTATAAATATACACGTAGAATGTCGCATCCAGAAGCGACTGTCACCACCACCACCACCACCACTAAAATCCTTATTTCACAACAAAATCAATGTCAATTCAACTTTTTATTTCTCTTTTTTAATTAATAATATAATACAGTCTATCTATTGTGCGTCTTCCATAACATAAGTACTAAGCTTATCGATAATTCTTTCATCAATGACAATAGGTTCATCATTCTCCTTCAATTGTTCAACTTTTTCATCGCCAATCCAATACTTCTTTTCCTGTTGACCCAAATCAGCGTCACTCTTCTCCATAGGACGAGTTTCGTTCAAAACAGCAGCAACGACATATTTTCCAATATCTTCAATGCGTTGATAATCAGCATACCACATGTAAAGTCTATAAGGAATATTACTCCATCCAATGATATTGACGTGAGGAATATAGGTGACAGGAGAGAACTTGTCGGGTAATGAGAAGTGATCAATTGCTTCTTGTTCTTGTACTGGTTCCATGATGGCTTCAGCGGGTGATGTTGAAGTGGGTTCGATAATATCACTGGATGTGCTTTCAATGTCCACCTTTTCTGTGTTTGCAAAGTCTTCACTGTTGTTGTCCAATGTAGGTTCCTCCTTCACTTCAGCAACTTCGGCAACAGCAGGAGTTTCCTCAACGACAACTAAACTAGCATCGCAACCCTTCGATAAACCGCTAAGCACTTCTCTGTATGCATTTCTACCAACTGCCAAAATACCGTCTGAAACGATCTCGGCTGCTTTCTTTTTATCCTCGACGTAAGGTGTAGCTAAAAGACTCTTGGCAGTATGGAGTTGTTGTACTGGTGCAGAGCTTTGCTCAGAGGCATCGGAATAAGAAGCCTTTGCTTCTCTACGACGCTTGACAACTTCTTCAATCACAGATGTTTCGATTTGTCCAGGAGTCTTGGCTTCCTTTACTTCATAATCAACAGCACCGGCAACAAGAACAGGCTAAAGAAGTGTGTATTAATATTAGTCTCTTTCAGTCTTTTCTTTATGAATCAATAAGGCTTTCTGTACTTTGACATATTCACGGAACCAGTTTCTACTCTTTTCGAGACCATCGCCAGGTGGTGCAGAGATATATACTGTGACTTTTCGAGGCATTTCCTATTCAATTCCATTTAGCATCGAGAGTTGGATCATCAAGAAAAGGCATATTGCAATGACTTACATGGACACCGCATGGTCTGTCAGCAAGGAATTTGACTCTTTGAGCGAGTTTGTTTCTTGACTCTTCAGCACGCTTGTTGCTGGTATAGATAATTCCACTTATAGCTCCGGCAACACCACTGAAGATAAGTGTGTTTTTGGAGGGTACTTTCAATCCAAATGGCAAAGGCATTGTTAACGATCGACTGCCAGTTTCAAAACGCAGAACATAATTGCAATATTATCGCCCTGGGGTCAGTCGGAAATCCGAGTCACGGAGCTGGGTTCCATTCGAGATGGCTGCTTCATATGCAAAAATCTAATAACCTCTTTTATGGGAAATATTTTTAAGCGCAAGACATTATTATAAAGAAAATACGTTGGTAAGGCTAGACATCTAAAGTAGCTCTCTGGTCGATTATTGTTAAAAAAAAAAGGTAGCATACTTTTGTTATTTTAAATAATTGTTTTCAAATTTATTTCGAGACATAATCGTCAGCAATTTTATTTTATTCGATTGTAAGATAATAAGTTAATGTATTGATATACTCAAAGATATATGATTATGAGTTAGTTATAAAAGTATGTGAGAGCTTAGTAAGCAGGCTTTCCGGCCTTGGCAAGACTGGCAGAGATCAAAGAGGCGTGAGACCAAGTCAAATCTCTAGCACCTGTCATGGTACCAGAGGTTCTATCGTATTGTTCAGACATGGAACCGTTGTTGTTGGCATGAATCTTGACGGTGTTGAAGAACTTATCAGCGGCAAGAGCAATGTTTTGGGTCAAAGAGGCAAAAGAAGAAGAGCCAACAGTGTATTGGGTGCCTACAGCAGCGGAGCTATCAAATTTCTTGAAGAAGGGCAAGCTGACACTGGTCACAGTAACACCACCGGCAGCAGTCCATTCCTTGATAGCACGGTAGTAAAGTTCGGCGAAAGCATTTGTACACAAGAACCAAGGGTTACCTTGAGAGTTACCATTACCGTTGTACGTATCCTCAGGATATCTACCAATGGCATTACCAATCCAGGAGCCCAAGTTGTTGTTGATGCTATACAAAGAAGCAAACTTGTTTTCAATGGCAACAGCAGTAGCCAACATCTATACGTACATAATTGAATTCATATTAGTATAAAAAAAAATGGAAGACTACCATTTTAGTAAAAAGTTACCTTTTCTGATCCAGGAGTGTAAAAACCGTCTTGAGCACTACCAAGGTTGGCAGCAATCAAATTAGCAGCATCGTAGCCAGCCTTGTTAACACCACCAGTGACGCTTTGACTGACAGCAACGTAGTTTCCGTTCCAGAAGGAGTCAATCTTGGTCTTGATGGAAGCAGCGGTGTTGGTGTAAGTGGTAGCACGAGTAGAGTCGCCGTTACGAGTAGCGAAATTAGCACCGCGAATCAAACCCTTACGCATGACCATTAAAGTATAGAAGTGAACACCATTGACTTCTTCCCTGTTGAGTTTCAAAAATGTGTTAATTACACTCACATGCAAAAAGAAAAACTGACTGTATTCTACGGAAACTTACCATAAATCAAAGCAGCCGTTGGACCAGGTGCTAACAACGTAATCCAAATCCTTAAAAATAGCTGGAATTCCCATATTAGTTGCCGTTGAATTAGAACATCAATGAGAAACTTACCAGGCTTAGCAATCAAATTAGCAGCATCGTAGCCAGCCTTGTTAACACCACCAGTGACGCTTTGACTGACAGCAACGTAGTTTCCGTTCCAGAAGGAGTCAATCTTGGTCTTGATGGAAGCAGCGGTGTTGGTGTAAGTGGTAGCACGAGTAGAGTCGCCGTTACGAGTAGCGAAATTAGCACCGCGAATCAAACCCTTACGCATGACCATTAAAGTATAGAAGTGAACACCATTGACTTCTTCCCTGTTGAGTTTCAAAAATGTGTTAATTACACTCACATGCAAAAAGAAAAACTGACTGTATTCTACGGAAACTTACCATAAATCAAAGCAGCCGTTGGACCAGGTGCTAACAACGTAATCCAAATCCTTAAAAATAGCTGGAATTCCCATATTAGTTGCCGTTGAATTAGAACATCAATGAGAAACTTACCAGGCTTAAGAGTACCAGTGACATAAGAGGCGTCGCTTGTTTGCTTCAAGTAACTGTCAGCAAATAAAATAAAAGTAGTAGCACGCTCAGCAGGGCCGTCATTTTGAGGTCTATTTCAAAGGATACGAAGAGTTAGCTCTGATTTCTCAAATATGTATATACAATTTCTTTGCAGGATCTTACCTTCCCCAAGCGCCTGTGTAACTTGAACCATCAGGATTGAACTTGGGTTCACCGAGACAGTTACAAGCAGTGGCGGTATTTTGTGAGTTAATGGAGAAAGTGACATAGTTCTTCAAGATGTTAAGAATGGTAGTGTTACCGGCATGAGTGGTGTTGTAGTCGTTAGCAATAACATGAGAGACCAAGGCAGAATCACGAGTCCAAGCATAGTAGTAGTCAGGGCCAGAAGTACTCAAAGAAGCAGCAATAAAACCAGGAGCAGCACCTGGAGGATTGATGTTACGAAGCATGGCAAAACGAGAGATGTTCTCTTGACCAGAGATCCAAGAGCTTACAGTGGAGTTACCGGAGGGGAAAGCAGTGGAGGTAGATGTGGGGGCGACAGTGGAGGTAGTACTGGTGGGAGTGCCAGAGGTAGTAGTAGTAGCAGTAGTTGTAGTAGCAGCAGCAGATACTATATCAAATAAAACTTGGTTAATCTACACAATTTCAACCCATAGAGCACATATGTATGTATACCTTGATAGTTTCCAGAATTGTTATTGTCATAATAAGTTTGACCATTCACATTGTACTATGTTTCACATCATAGAGGATTAGTCTTGTCTTTATGTAGTGAATGTTACATATGTACCCCGCATGACTTACTCTGACGTAAAATTGTTTAATACCGTTGACAGGGGCAGAGAACTTCCAGAACTCATAGTTAGATCCAGATATACCAGCAGAGTAGGACGCAGCAACTGTATTACCGTTGTTGTTCCAATTATTTGAGCCGTCAGAGTAGATTACAGTAACAACCTTTGCATATGCAATGTTTTGAACCTTGTGCATAAAATAGGCACGTAAATTAAAAGTAAACTTAACCCCAAGTGTTTAAAAATGACTTACATAGATTTGACCAGAGAAGGTGGTGCCATCGTAATCGTAAGATTGAACCTTTACCTGTCCAGAGGTAGGAGTAGTCGTTGTGACCACAGTGGCAGAAACAAAACCAGAAGAGAAGAATGCAATTACCAGAAAAGCAGGCTTCGCAATATTGAAGAACTTCATATTAAGAGAGTGTCAATGAGTAGAGTGAAGAAAAAAAATATGGCATTGTTGGCAAAAACAAGCGTTCTTTTATAGTTTTTTTCGATTCTATTACAGAGGCGTCATACAGATTATATTGCATACATAAAGCGGTAGAACTTATAATGGCTTTAGCGCGCCTTTTCATGCAGGGATTCTTTTCCACAATGAAATTGATGTGTACAGGAACTAACACACTTTCAACATTTAATTCTGGTTGCTCCCGTTTTTACAGTTGTTTCCGGAGTCAAATTACCCAGGTACAAACCTTTGGAAATATACAATAAAAAGTGGGGAAAATATGAATTATTAAATATAGCGATTATCGCATGAATATAATCGATCAAACGTATGACAAAACGGAAAGTTTCAACAATGTATCACGATTGATCATCATAAATTAAATGGAAAATATCCCGTTCAACTACTCCCAAGCCCTTCCCACTCCTTTCCAGTTTCTATTGTAAATCCCAAAGGTTCTTGGCCGCGGCTTCCTTGATTTATTACCATTTGACATGAATACAAACATATGATTTACTTCTAGTTGATTTGCTGGTGCTTCACAAGAATTTCATCTGTGACCCTGAACTTTATTCTGAAAAGAAAAGTCACTGCGGGGTTTCTTGGTTTTGTAGTACACTTCCAAGATAATTCGTGATGGGTGTATTAGTTTTTTTTTCAACCTTTACACAAAACCCAAAAGCATACAATGAGTGCTTCTGTTGCTGATATTTTTGAAGACTATGTAGAAAGTAATACAAACTTAAAGTTCCATGGAAAAATGAACGCTGACTAACGTGACTTTGTAGGTCTGCAAAACTTGCCTTCCGAAATTGACCAAAATATGCATGAGCTTCGTAGCATGGACGAAGAATTTCAACGTATTGTGTACATGATATATTGGCAAAGTGACCTTTATGTCTAATAATTAGTTTACTAAACGAATGTCTATTCTTTAACAGGATATAGAGAAATTTATACCAAGCATAGAAGGTCATATACTAAGCAGAGCAGATCAGCGAATAACGCCAGTCTCAACTCTGCCTCAGGAGCTACCACACCCACACCCTCTATCAACTTATCAGCAGCACGACTTCAATTAGAAAAAGACTATAAAGCTGCTGTACAAAAACAAGATCAAAAGATTGATTTGACAAAGCGAATGTACGATTTAGTTTCACGTCACATTGAAAGAATCGACTCTCAAATGGCAAAGAGCGAGATAAGTGACGTTGACTGGATGGGTCAAGCATCAAGGAAAGGAACTCATATGGATAATAGCTGGAGACTGGATGGCGGTTCGCGTGAAAGAACCTCTCCTCATGGCTCATTATCAGTTAGAAAAAGGTAAATAGAGAATACCCCTTTACCTGATATGACAGCAAACTTATTCTATCGTACGAGTAGAACACTTCATTCTTCCAGACCAAATCCTGCTATTGGACAGAATGGAACTCTTCCAGAGATAGAGATTGATCCAAATGAGCCAAAGTACTGTTATTGTAACCAAGTATCATTTGGTGATATGGTTGCTTGTGATGGTGAAAATGTAAGAGATTTTCTTTCATGGCTTGTGTATCATCGTGAATTCTTACTAACTAAAATTGGATTTATAGTGTGAAAAAGAATGGTTTCATTATGCTTGTGTGGGATTGGCTGAACCACCCGTTGGCAAATGGTATTGTGATGATTGTGCTGCTGAGGAAGGATACAGAAAAAAGTTGAAACGCTTCACAGATGAAATGTTTTAATACAAGAAAATAATACCCTTTCCCCATTTTATTCACACTTTATGTTATTTCATTTTACCGCTAAAAAACGTATATAACACAGCAATATTGCATTTCAATCATCATTAGGGTAAAAGCCTTTCTTTATACCAAACAGTCTTTGCTCTGTTTTAACAATAAAAGATCTCATTTGTTTTGAATTATTTCTATTACTTTGTATACGTACAGTTGACCGAGAATTGTTGTAATGATACTTAATTACGAGGGCTACATAAAACACGAAAAATCACAACGCGATAAATTGTTTGCTTGAATTATCTCCGTCGCGAATTCCCCACTTCTTTTAATTACGTAGTTGACACAAATATGACACTGACAGAAGAGTTTTTAAAGACTCCCGAGTTCAGGGATAAACTTGAAGAGTAAGCTATGCTTTACAAACTGCTTTCAAAAACCAAACTGACTCATTCTCTTTATGATCAATAGCATAATCGCCAATGGCGACACTGAGTATGCAATAACGAATACTAAGTAGTAAACTATACACAAACTCTAACGCACACATTCAACATTTAGAACCATGACTGCAAGATCGATCAGAGCAGAGCTTGAAAAGTACTTTGTAGGTTATATATACTAAGCAGTAAACTCATTTGTAACAAATCATGCTTACTTTAAACAACAGAAATTGGAGGCCGATTCCCTTAAAGCAAAACCTTACAAGTCAATCACGAACACTATGATCGATGAACAACTTCAAAAATTAGCAGCTAACAACGACCAGACTGAGGAAGCTGCCGATGTCGAAACGACCAACGAAGTTGTTTCACCACAGGAAGAAGAGGAAGAGGAGGAAGTTCCAAAACCCAAGAAGAGACACCTCAAAAAGAAAGCTTCAGAGTCCGAGGAGGAGGAAGAGGCCAAAGAAGACAGCGAAGAAGAGCAACCAAAGAAAAACAATAAAAAGTCCCTAAAGAAGAAGATGGTTGAATCTGACGAAGAAATGGATAATGAAAGTGATTTTGAGGAAGAAAAGCCCAAGAAGAAGAGAACGTTAAAAAAGAAGGTGGTTGACTCTGACGTGGAGATGGAGGATGACGAGGAGGGGCAAACAAAGAAGCCCAAAAAGACGACCACAAAAAGAAAGAATACATCATCAGCAGTGGTAGAAGACTCGGATGAGGAGGAAGAAAAAGTGACAAAACCCAAGAAGAGAGCAGTTCCCGCGAGCTCCGACGAAGAGGACGAAGGCATGTCCTCTTCCAAGAAAAGGAAAAGGGGTAAGTCTGTCCATTCTGAAGACGGGGAAGATTTGCCTAATAAAGCGAGAATTATAATTGAAAAATACAATCAACCAGATGATGAATCCGACGAAGAGTCTGACGAGAAGCATAGTAAACCTAAAGTGTCGAAACCAAAGGCACCAACGAGAGTAAGTATATTTATTCTTTTTTTGTTTTACCTTGCAGTATATTTAATTGTTATCTCCAGCCTCAAGGATCTCAAAAGGACGAGGATCAAATCAAGCGCTTGAAAAACTATGTTTCCAAATGTGGTATTGCTATCATTTCTATCAGCAAAAAACTCGCGCAATGTGCAAGTGCCAAGGAAGAAATTAGTCTGCTGAACGATATTTTACATGAAGCAGGATTACGAGGTGCTCCTACTTTGGAAAAGTGTGCTGCTATCAAACAAAAGAGAGATTTGCAAAAGGAAGTAGAAGGTTTAGACACTAGTTTAATCATTAAGGACGATGGAGGTCGATCGACGAGAACCAGGCAAAGAGGCTCTAAGCCTGTATACACAGTTGATGCACCAAGTAGTGAAGAGGAAGAAGAAGAGGAAGAAGACGAAGAGAGTAGTGAAGAAGACGAGGAGGAAGAAGAATATTCTGAAGACGATGCTAAAAGCGACGATGAAGAACCAGCTAAAAAGAAGTCTTCAAAGAAATCCTCAAAGAAGTCCAAAGCTAAAAGCGATGATGATGAAAGTGAAGACTTTTCCGATGAAGAGTAAATCATGAGCTCAAAATAACGAAAGAGTTTATTCAAAAAAAGACATAGACGAAACAATTTACTGCATTTTACGTACATATCTACAATAAATATATATTTAAAAAGACATGCTTCTCCCTCTTATTCTTGTGGGTAATAATTGAATTTGTGCTTGTTCTCTGGTGGAGGAACAATGTCTGTGATTCGAAGTGGATGTGCTTCGGTGTTAAAGACCCATTCATCGAAAGGAAACCTGGGCAATTCTGGATCATCAAAAATTAAATACAAGTACTTTAAAGTTTCAGCGAAGAAGAAGCTATTGCATGGATTTAAATTAGTTTACAGTTAGTGGTAATGACAATACTCGATTAAGAACCACAAGTACCTTTCTTCACGGTCATCCCACATATCGCCAAGAGTGTCAACTCTACGTAAGCCGGTGTATCCGGACCTAGCTCTACAGTAGGTATAGAGAGAATTGAAAATATCCCAAGCCATATCCTGATAGATAGGATCTTTGGTATAGATATAGAAATAATACAAGGATTCTAAAGTCTCTGGTCGCAAAATATATGAGGGATGAACAGGGTATACATCGGGTCTCTTTCCTCGGTAATACCGTTGGTTGCGTGTAGTATCCCAAGAAAAGATCTCAGGAGCAATACCAGTAATTGTAAGATCCCAAGCACTATAGCAACCTTTCATAAGACGCTGAGCGGTTTCCTCTACATGTTTATGTTCAGGAAAGTTGCGGGCGGCCAAAAGCAAAGTTCCAGGAGCAAAGCACGCTAATTCGTCCATTTGCAAATTCAATTTGTCGCCATCCAATACAGCAAGGAACGCAGATTCAGAGTCAAAAGGTGCATCCACTAGTAAGCGATTTTCAAGCGAAGAGATGATTTGTGAAACCATGTCTCTTTTAATCTTGTCGTGACCTCTCGCCACCACCAGCTGCTTGATCAAGTACTATGTATGGATCGTAAAATGGCGTAAATACACTAAAAACCATGCGTTTTCTGGTCGAAATTGAAATATCCTACCTCGTAAAAACTGTCTCCCATGCCACCCCAGGTTACATGATCTATATTTAACGTAATATTAATACAAAAACATGTACGTAGAGCCAATGTGATTCAATTATACCTCCTATGGGATCACCCGTATTGACGTCAATCAAGTGAGGAAACAGCCCAAATGTCTTTGTGCGAGATCGCTCAATGAACGTATCGTACACATGCTGACCCTGTGTGAATAGAGAAAATGAACGATAAGTAACCATACATCACACGACATAAATATCATGCAGCATGACTATATATGATTTTTTTGGTGCTCCTTACGTACCGCATAATGGTATTTCCAGTTACCAGTAATTTCAGATAATCTTGTGAATTCGATTTGCACAGTGCCAATTTCTGCTAAACAGGCTGTAGCCCCCTTGATGGGTTCACCTCTACAAACATATGTAAGCACATATCATTCTCCGTTTGTGCGTACATGCATTACATATACTTACGAAGTGAAATTGACATATTGATAAGGAATACCAGTTGGAGTATCAAAGGCAGGCAATAGACGATCCACCAATTCAACAGCTTTACGAACGAATACTTTTTCGTGAGATAAGTCGTATGCAGAAAGTAATCCGCCCACGTAACGAATGACAGTTTCAAACAGTTGAACTGGCTCATCGTCTTTAATAACATCCCAGTCAATAGCTGCAACATACTCTTTCGCCTCCTTGAACTCTTTTCGTAAACCTAAAATATAGAGTGTATCCAAGGCATCAACAATAGTTGCACCCCAACCGTTTCTAGGTAATATTATTAATTAATAATTTCCTTCAGGACTTGTACTAAAGTTCCGTTTTTTTTTCTTTACCTGGTATTTCTAGGCTTATTCTGAACAGGTCTATTTTCATCATATCCCCAACTGTAATTCTTGTAACCTTCCCAGGAGAACACAAATGCGTCATAAACGTATTGTTGCTTTTGTTTTGTCGTCAATTCATGCGCTTCAGGTAAACCACCCAATTCCTTTCGTATTTGCTGACGGGTTTTCTTATTTCCTGGTGGTGATAATCTTGGCTTCTTGTTGAAAAAGGGAATTTGCTCAAAGAACGATTCAACACAAGTCAAGATACATAGAACAGCAAAGGCTGCTATAAAAGCTTTCATTGTCATACTACTACTACTACTTGTATCGGAGGAAGAAAGAAAGAAAGAAGGAAAAAAAGTTAATGCAAATTTATATAAAATTCAACGGCAGGTCACACGACCTTTGTCATTTTCAATACTTTTTTTTTCACTCACGCTAAATTCCAACATGAGTGACGCAGAAGAAGAAGACGACTACATGTCGCTCAAGTTCTTGGAAGGCGCAGAAGAGTTTGAAGCGAAAAGAAAAGAAACAAGTTATTCAGAACGCAGAAAGAAGCAATTGCGAGAACAAGAGAAAAAGGCGTACATTAAGCCGCGTGCTCAAATTGAGCAAGAAGAGCGAGAAAAGGGTTTACAGACTGCGATGGATAAGGATAACAAGGGCATGAAAATGCTCATGAAAATGGGTTTCAAACAAGGAATGGCATTGGGTAACAAAAAGGACGCCATTGTCGAACCCATCAAGGTCGATTTGAAAACTGGACGACAAGGTATTGGTTTGGAATCCGAAATGAGGAAACGCTTACGTGAAGAAGAGGAAGAAGCGGCAAGAAAGAGAGTAGAGATTGACCCTGAAGATTATAGAGCAATTATGGCAAATAGAGCTAAAGACAGTCAACATTTACGGTACATCAATGCTGCAGTTTCAATTTGCGAGAAGTTGGATGAAGAAAATGATATCAAGTCAAATATCTTATGGACACTTAGACCAATACAGCCATCATCTGCAGAGGATGAGGCAGAAGATGGTGAAAAAGAAGAGAAGGAAGCAGAGGAAAAGGAATCTTTATACCCTGAAGAAGAGGTGGAAAAATTAAAATCGCTCAAAATACAAGATCAATTAGAGAAGCTCACTTCATATCTACGGGATACTTATTGTTATTGTTTCTGGTGTCGTGCAAAATATACAGATAAAGAAGATCTCGACACCAACTGCCCTGGCCCAGAAGAAGAGGACCATTGATTTTGGCAGCTTTGTACTAAGGAAAGGGGTATTACTCGAAGGAGCCTCAAGGCAACCACATATATACACATGAATAAAGAGCTTGTACATAAAACATTTTTTTATCCAACAAACGAAAGTCTCGATTGGTTGTAGTGTAAACGTCTTTGTCTGTCAATATCGATACACATGTGGGTGTGGTATTACTACTGCTAACAGGATCTGAATCAAGCACTCTTCAATTGATGTCTGCCATCACAGAAAATGTGTTCGCCACTTTCAAAGGTATGGGACAACAAAGAAGATTTGGAAAAGCTCATAAAACTCGCCCTTATTGTAATGCGACTTATCATAATCCAACATTTTTCTTTGCTTGACAGGCAAGAATCTATCTTGGCGTAATTAACGATTCCTTTTTCATGTACTTTGAAGAGGATGAAATGCCGCATTTGAATGCCACAGAGCGTTAATTTTTAAAAAAAAAAAAAAACCGGCTTATCTCATGTAAAAAAGAAAGTCCTTCTAATCAAAATGGTACCTGAAAAATGCATCCACATAAATGTGCTGAGAATGATTAGGTTTGGAAACAAACAATTTTTCACGACTAGGCATAAAGACATCTACTATCATCGATGATCACGAAAATTATATCCCCTCTTCTGGTAGATATGTATATCTATGTGCAGTGAGGAGGTTTTGTCACAAGCAGAGCATTCAACTTTGGGTGTCCGCCTATAACAAATGAGTAAATTAATGAGCTTCCAGTCTTTGGTCGATGATGTATGCTGTTACATTTTCAGCTGGGCCATGCTTCTTGATGTGCACTTGGAGTCCCCAACGGGATACAAATTTCTTATCGCAGATGGAGCAGTTGTACTTTTCTCTCTATGTGAAGTATGTATTACATTTAATAAAGATCAAGTCAAAAAATTATCCTATGTTCTCCTGTTTCTGTACCTTTCCTTTAGGCAAGTGAACCTGCAGATGTTTTCGGTAAACGTGTTTATCGTCAAACACATAGTTACAGATTTCACATTCAAATTTAATTTTCTAAGAAATGCGTCCATATGAAAGAAAGCATCAATTACATACATTGATTGGAATACTTTAAAAAGTGCTTTGATATAACATACTTTCTCTTCAGACAAATGTTTAAATTTATGCTTATCACGACCACTTCTTGACTTGAAAACTTTGTCGCAGAACTTACACTCAAAGCTCTGTTTCTACAATACATAGAACCATCTTAGCAAATTGTAGAAGCATTCATTAATGTAAGAATGTTCACTTACTTCATCATCCGGTAGGTGAGTTTTTAGATGGATTGATAGTGCCTTACGCGTTTTAAAAATCCAATCACAGACAGTACATCCATGCTTACGTTGCTACGTTAAGAAGATATGTTGCTTAGTATATAAAGAAAATTACAATGTATGCTATCTACATTGCTACTTTTCTACTCACTTCTTCATCAGGTGCATGAGTCTTGGAGTGTTGCAAGAGCTGTACTTCCGTGCGGAAAACTTTACCGCAAAAGTTGCATTCGTTGTAGAGACATTTCTGAAGAATGCGAAAATCAGATATGGACATACGTCGCATAGTTAGGTCGCTAGGAATAGCTTTCCGCACATACTTTCTTTTCAGGTAAATGAAGCATTTCATGATCTTTCAGGGCATGTTCTACAAAGTAGGATTTGTCACAAAAGGAACACTTGAAGTTTCTGGTTCTCTTTAAGAAAGGTTGTAAATGTTGTATATGAATATACAATTACAAAAGTTTTTAATTGCAAATAGTACCTGTTCCTCTGGCAAGTGCGTTTTTTTATGCTTTTCGAGACTTCCGTTCTTCTTTATAAGAAGTTTCCCACAAATGTCGCATTGGATCCTTGGTCGCTGTATATATTCATGCACCGGATAAGTCTTTAATATGTATGGTATTGGGCTTGCTTGGGCAACATACGTACTTCTTGTGGCGGCAGGTGAGTCTTCTTGTGTGAATTGAGAGTGCAACGAGTCGTAAATAATTTTTTGCACTGCTCACACTCAAGTAAATTTTCCTATACAATATGTTTCAATGTTCAGCAAGGGCTCAATAGAAATGATAGAGCAAATACTGCCGATCCATTCATACATACACCCAGCGGCTTGTGTACCCTTTTTCTGTGGATGGACAAACTATTGTGTGTATGAAAAGTTTCCTTACAAATACTGCAATTATAATTTTTCTCCTGCACACAACACGTAAGGTCAAATAGGTGTGAAAAAATGAACACTTTTGATTATGGCATACCTTTAACACGCGTATGTTGTTCTAAATCTATTTATGTCATTACAGTCATTTTCATTTGATCGCATATTTATCACTTACTTTGATATGGATACGTTTTTTCGCTTTATCGTCAACTTCTTCCCAACCGCTATTATCTTCATCGCAACCATTCAAATCGCCACTTTCGTCTTCGATCTTTACTGTTGCATTTAAATCCATCTTTGTCTCTTCGAGCTTGACCCTTTTGTGACTCCAGAGGTTGTTGCGTAAGGCTCTTTTTTTCTCGGCCACAGAATTCATCGCCGTACCATGGGTATCATCCACACTATGCTCGATGATTTTGACTTGTTTCTCTATAGATTTGCGTTTTCTGAGGTTCATATCGACTGCTTCAACAGAATTAAAAGAAAAAAGAGAGGAAATGGACCTGGAACTTCCCTGTTGATGGTGACAGTTATACAACAACAAACAAAAGTGAGACTACTGAAATTGTAGGGAACTTGTGAAACAATGCCCTCTGTCTACTTTTGAATAAAAAATTGATTTACTGGAGATCGCCACTCTTACACATGTTATATCTTTGAGACTTTGCAATCTTGATTGATGTTCAAGAGACGTCAAAGCTGCTAGGCAAACAATGATTATAGGGCCATCAAATATGAAGACAACCGATCCAAAAATTGCAAAAACTTGAAGGAATAAAGGCACTCCACAAGGTAAGTGCATAAAATTCATTGGAAAAAAGTAACACGTTTGACAATGTATGTCAAAAAAGGTCTGCAGCAGCAAGTTTGTTCCTCGACCTGCAATTTATTAAGGTCGTTCTCTCTTTGGTATCATATTATGCCTTTATGCTTTCCTGTCCTCGCCGTTTCGTAAGATGATCATCACAGCTATAAATTCGATAAAAATATAAAAAACAATACAGAAGTCCTTTACTCTCCTACGTTTTCGTTTGAATAATTTGCCTTTGTCGTGTCGTGGCTTATTATTATAGTCTACTTGAATTTCTGCATAAAACTTTACTTGCTTGGGCCGTCGTTCATAATGATTGCATAAATTGACAATAATCTTTATGAAAAAAGAGGGGCAGTTGCTCATGATACTTCATGTCATGCAGTGTATTTTAAGAATTTGAAAAGATAGTTTTCCAAATATGTAGTCAACTTCGACCACATTGTGTAGGTCTGCTACCTCGTGGCCATTAAATATAGTTCGCTATGCTTTGATAACCAGAGAACCGTTTGGTAAAACTTTAATACGTACCTTTTGTAAGATTTGTTACAAAATTTTTTTTGCATACTTTTGAACAAGGAGAGATCCACAATGAGTTAAAGAAAATTGTCATCAATGCGGCGGTTATTAGCGTCCAAAAGCCCTTTATGGTATGAGAACTACAAGTCGCAGATGTGCCAAGAGAACTACTATGTTGCAGTTGCAGACACCGATGCTTTGGTCGATTTGGGTCCTCATACTTTCTTTTCAGGTAAATGAAGCATTTCATGATCTTTCAGGGCATGTTCTACAAAGTAGGATTTGTCACAAAAGGAACACTTGAAGTTTCTGGTTCTCTTTAAGAAAGGTTGGGGTCAGTTGCTCATGATACTTCATGTCATGCAGTGTATTTTAAGAATTTGAAAAGATAGTTTTCCAAATATGTAGTCAACTTCGACCACATTGTGTAGGTCTGCTACCTCGTGGCCATTAAATATAGTTCGCTATGCTTTGATAACCAGAGAACCGTTTGGTAAAACTTTAATACGTACCTTTTGTAAGATTTGTTACAAAATTTTTTTTGCATACTTTTGAACAAGGAGAGATCCACAATGAGTTAAAGAAAACTTGTCATCAATGCGGCGGTTATTAGCGTCCAAAAGCCCTTTATGGTATGAGAACTACAAGTCGCAGATGTGCCAAGAGAACTACTATGTTGCAGTTGCAGACACCGATGCTTTGGTCGATTTGGGTCCTTATTTAAACTTATGACCTAGTATAATTGCTATCCAGTCAAAGTGGTTGTAACAATCCTCGATCAAGAAAATAAAAGGTATGCTATTGCTTTTAAACTTAGATCTTATTATGCAATACTTAAATTCTGTTTAGTCTAGCACAACGAGGACGTCAAGCTGAACAAAAGCGAGATGTTTGGGTTACAACGCAGAATATAGATTTCATATACAATACACAAAAATATAAGTCGTATATTAAAGCATAATTTTCAACTGACGTGCTTCTACCTTGATCTAGACAAAATGATTATAATTCAAATGCTGGTTCAGCAAAACTCTCGAAGACGAAACTCGCCTTGTTAAAACGCCGCTGACACGCTGTCTTGTGATTGGACATTTTTTGCCGACGTCACTCATAACGCTAGGACCACCTTCAACTGCGGCAGACGCGCCTAAGTAACGTCTTTTCATTATCCCTAAAACGACAAAGGTCTCTGCCTACACCATTGGTGGAAAGCAAGAGCTCCTAAGTGAGGTAGTATTTACGTACTACTGGAAGCGCATGTCATTTTAGGTTGGTCATTTCACTCAAACCTTATACACAGACAAAGGTCTCTGTTTGCATCACTGGTGGAAGCAGTAGCTCCTAAGTGAGGTAGTGTTGGGCCACTACTGGAAGCGCATGTCTTGTTTAAGATGATTGTGTTATTTATATACCCTGACTAGACAAAGGTCTCTACTGTAAAAAGTAGCAGCTCCTAAGTGGCCTTGTTTAGGATGATTGTGTTGGTGTGATACCCTGACAACGGTGAAGGTCTCTGCTTACACCGCGCGGTAAGCAGTAGTTCCTAAGTGAAGTAGTATTTATTTACTACTGGAAGCGTAAGCCTTGTTTAGGATGATTGTGTTGGTGTGATACCCTGACAACGGTAAAGGTCTCTGCTTACACCGCGCGGTGAGCAGCAGTTCCTAAGTGAAGTAGTATTTGTTTGCTACTGGAAGCGCAAGCCTTGTTTAGGATGATTGTGTTGGTGTGATACCCTGACAACGGTAAAGGTCTCTGCTTACACCGCGCGGTGAGCAGCAGTTCCTAAGTGAAGTAGTATTTGTTTGCTACTGGAAGCGCAAGCCTTGTTTAGGATGATTGTGTTGGTGTGATACCCTGACAACGGTAAAGGTCTCTGCTTACACCGCGCGGTGAGCAGCAGTTCCTAAGTGAAGTAGTATTTGTTTGCTACTGGAAGCGCAAGCCTTGTTTAGGATGATTGTGTTGGTGTGATACCCTGACAACGGTAAAGGTCTCTGCTTACACCGCGCGGTGAGCAGCAGTTCCTAAGTGAAGTAGTATTTGTTTGCTACTGGAAGCGCAAGCCTTGTTTAGGATGATTGTGTTGGTGTGATACCCTGACAACGGTAAAGGTCTCTGCTTACACCGCGCGGTGAGCAGCAGTTCCTAAGTGAAGTAGTATTTGTTTGCTACTGGAAGCGCAAGCCTTGTTTAGGATGATTGTGTTGGTGTGATACCCTGACAACGGTGAAGGTCTCTGCTTACACCGCGCGGTAAGCAGTAGTTCCTAAGTGAAGTAGTATTTATTTACTACTGGAAGCGTAAGCCTTGTTTAGGATGATTGTGTTGGTGTGATACCCTGACAACGGTAAAGGTCTCTGCTTACACCGCGCGGTGAGCAGCAGTTCCTAAGTGAAGTAGTATTTGTTTGCTACTGGAAGCGCAAGCCTTGTTTAGGATGATTGTGTTGGTGTGATACCCTGACAACGGTAAAGGTCTCTGCTTACACCGCGCGGTGAGCAGCAGTTCCTAAGTGAAGTAGTATTTGTTTGCTACTGGAAGCGCAAGCCTTGTTTAGGATGATTGTGTTGGTGTGATACCCTGACAACGGTAAAGGTCTCTGCTTACACCGCGCGGTGAGCAGCAGTTCCTAAGTGAAGTAGTATTTGTTTGCTACTGGAAGCGCAAGCCTTGTTTAGGATGATTGTGTTGGTGTGATACCCTGACAACGGTAAAGGTCTCTGCTTACACCGCGCGGTGAGCAGCAGTTCCTAAGTGAAGTAGTATTTGTTTGCTACTGGAAGCGCAAGCCTTGTTTAGGATGATTGTGTTGGTGTGATACCCTGACAACGGTAAAGGTCTCTGCTTACACCGCGCGGTGAGCAGCAGTTCCTAAGTGAAGTAGTATTTGCTTACTATTGGAAGCGCAAACCCTGTCTAGGATGATTGTGTTGGTGTGATACCCTGACAACGGTAAAGGTCTCTGCTTACACCGCGCGGTGAGCAGCAGTTCCTAAGTGAAGTAGTATTTGTTTGCTACTGGAAGCGCAAGCCTTGTTTAGGATGAATGTTTTGCTTTTGAACCTTGAACACAGGCAAAGGTCTCTGCTTACACTATTGGTGGAAAGCAGCAGTTCCTGAGTGAGGTAGTATTAGCTGCTACTGGAAGCGCATGTCTTGTTTAGGATGATTGTTTCGCTTTGAATTCTTGATCACAGGCAAAGGTCTCTGCTTGGTGGAAAGCAGCAGTTCCTGAGTGAGGTAGTATTTGATTACTACTGGAAGCGTATGTCTTGTTCAGGATGTTTGTGCTAGTTTGATA
>AZYI01000237.1:0-78863 GCA_000587855.1 Mucor irregularis B50
CTGACAATTTTTTGAATTTGCATTTAAATCTTATTTTATAAAATTTTAAAGTTGTCCGGCTCGGACAATTACGTGATATCACCGAACAATCATGTGCAAAGCATTTAGATATCACGTGTAGCTTAAGTCCGGCGTGGTTTTTAAGGTTTTCTAAAATTGAAATGACAGGTACTACTTTTATTATTTTATTTCTTGACAAAATTTAAAGGGGAATCAGCATTGTAGTGCATTTCCTTGGCTCCAACAGATCCTCCACCTCCTGTGACACCGAAAGTTGTCCAAGTCTTGACTTCGCTATTAGGATAAAGATCAGCCCAAGAAATACCACTTGTCTTTTTTAAGTTGATTTCGAGCTTTGTTGAAAGAACTGCAAACTTGGAAGCTTCAGGGTCGATAGTCTAATGAGATAATAATATATCAGAAGCCGTTCTTTTCAATTGATACATAAGCTACTTACAGTGAAGAGAGGGAAAGTCTTCTTGAAACGTTTATTACCCTTCATTTTGATATCCACACTGACGGAGTCAGCAGTAAAGTCGACCTTGGTGTCTTCCTTGTTCTTAGCAAAAATACTTAAAATAACGTTGGTTTGTGTTTGGTACCAATCGATGCGGCAATCAACCAATTCTTCAGTCTACACATAATATTACCCGCATTAACATCCAGTAACAGCTCAGATAAACATTCGCCTTTTTCTTACCTGGCTGTTGGATCCAACAAATAAATGCTTTCCTTCCTTACAACCTCCAATCTTCAAGAATTCATCAAAATCTAAAACTTTGCGGGGACAACAGCTCCAACCTTTAGAACCTTCGTGGAAAATGGGAGCACCGGGGTGATAATGACAAGTGGCTTCAGCGCCATCACCACGAGAGGTAGCGGCATCCTTCCAAACACGTCCACAACCACGTCTCTTACAGACAGTACCTTCTGGTACAGGCAAACTCTCATCGTCTTCCTCGTAAACTTCAGGCTTAATTTCCTCAGTCTTCTTCTCAGGTGCGGCAACAGCAACGGGAGCAGGTGCGGCAGCAGGCTTACCATACACTTCGACACCTTCCTTGGTGACATGGCTGGCAGCGGGAGCAGCAGGCTTTTCCTCTGCTTTAGCAGCAGCAGCTGGAGCAGCAACAGGCTCGCTGGAATGACGACCGAATGTACAACCAGGAAGAGCGAGGAATTCATCAAAGTCATCAACTCTCTTTTTACAACAAGACCAACCCTTTAAACCTATAATAATGTTAGTATAATTGTGTGTGGGGCTGACATAGATCTCGAATCATCGTACCTTCATGAAAGACAGGAGTGCCTTCATGGTATTGACAGGCTACAGAAAAAGAATAAAAAGCTTTGGTTAAAATACAATGCTGATACCATTTTAACATTTCACTTACCATTGTCCTTGTTCTCAGCTTCAGTGAATTCCTTTCCACAACCTTTATGTGTGCACTTGACCATTTTTCTTTATTCTATGTCTATTAAACCGTAGAAGAAAGAAAACAAATTAAAAAAATAGGAGTCAATTGCCTTTTACGTGACTGTAGATGGAAATTGCTGGAAATACACAAAAAAAAAAAGTACAAGGTCAAAGAGGAGATCTACGGTGCGACCTCCAATGTCGTAAATATTTGTTATGCGTTGCTAAGGAATTCTGTTATGGAAATAACTCATGTTTAAGGTGACTTACTTCTTCCAAGTAGTAAGAGAGCAATAATAGGGAGATTGTCAATGATAGCCCCACCCTCGACGACCGTCCTGTTTAGAATTATCTCACATAAACATCAATGGTAAATGCAATCGTCATAACATAACATAACTTTGACGGATTAAATATACAAAACACAAGAAAAAAAAATACACTTTATTTCTTCCAACCAGAACTACCGTTGCTCAAAGCAATGGTGGTGGTTGGAGTCGTAAGCACAAGCTTAGAAGGAGAACTAAGCGATGCGTTACTGGTATCACGAGCTGATTTCTTATTCGTATCTGCTGTTATAGAAAATAGTTGTTCTTCGGATATGAAGCTTTCGGAGGAAATGTTGATATCTTTGCCAACGAACATCTCTTCCTCGTCTATTGAAATAAAAATCAATACCCACACGTACATTTTAATCCATATCTCTTACCAATGGCTTTACTTCGTTCCCCGTTGGTAATGGTATCTTCTGGTATGCTACTGATCTTTAGGTTGCTTGATTTTCTTAAAACCTTCTTCTTTTGCTCCGGAGAGGCTGCCGGTGACAATGTTTTACTAGTGGACTTTTTTCTAGTAAAATTGTTTTTAAAGTCCTGCAAAAGTGTCGAACGGGATATAGTAGGCATGGGTGGTATGTCAGTACTAGCCATAACAACCACTCTTCTTTTTTCCTCATCCAACATCGCCTCACGTAGAAGTCGAGACCCTCCACTCTGTTGGTGTAATTGATGGGTCGACTTGTTGTTGTTGACCGATTTCGGTCTCTTTTTTAAGATGTTATCGTCATCTTTGTCTTTTCTGTTTGCGTTGCCACCGCTAAGAGGTGATGATTTGTTGTATTTCGTTTGTAGTCGATTGGTACTAGCAGATCTTACTACTTGTGGTTTGGAAAATGCTAGCCCGGTCTCAATGTGACTTGAGAGTAATCCTAACCTTGCTTTGCTATTGGGCACGCGAAACTTTTCTGATTTAAGTGCTGCATTTTCTGCATTGATCACTGTCAAAATGTATGAATTTTAGTAATATTTTAGTCGACTGTTAACTACTCAACTTACGTTTCAATGTCAGGAAATGCTTTAGAGTTTCATCGTCGTGGAATATTGGCGGGCTGGGTATCGATGGCCCGAATTCGCCTACATTCTTATTACTCAGAACCTCCACCCTATCAAAAATAACATCAGGACAAAGGCTACCAACATGCATGATGTGCTACATTTTTTACCTCCAAAACTGCTTTGTTTTACCCTCCTCTTCATCGTTCGCTGTTTCCCTTCTAACAATAATGTAAACATGCAAAAATTGCGAACGAATGGCCTTGGGATTAAATGGTTGATCTCCCTCCAAATAAATAATACAAACAATATCTACGTAATTAATGATATGCAGTAAGTACCCTGATCAACATGCTCCTCATAAGTCAAGTACTCACCATTTCCAATATGTTTTTTCCTTAATACTTGTTGCTTATCATTAGCGTGCGAGGGCATGAGTGGTGCAACATGAAACATGATATCAAAATCATTCCACTTTGACACGTACGCAAACTCGCCTGATTCTCCAGCTAAACACAAAAGGGATATGTAAATTAGTTAATTGTTTATATTAAACTTATTTAAACTCACTTTTTGTATCCAGTCCAGCTGCATAACCTTGGTATCCTTTTAACTCGACTTTTGTACCCATTATATTCAAAAAGTCTCTCAAATCATCTGACAAGCCAGTATTTGCAAACCATGCTTCTTCCGTTGTTTGGTTATTTTTGATGGTCAATACACCAAATTTATAGTGTTTGGGAATCTATGTACGTACGTACATTTTAATATTAAATCAACAGTCCTCCTCTTTCTCCTTAAATCTGTCTAATATTAACTTACATGAATTTCGTCATATTTCAGTAGGTCCTTTTCCAGACCTGCCATAATAGTAGATTCAGCCGATAATTCTTTAAATGAACGTAAATCTATATTTGGACAGGCTGCCAAGATAGCGGCGCGTAGTGTTCTTGACATGGCTGTATTTTGACTTTCGGACGTGACCGTAGTGGCAAATGAACTCATAGGTCTACTTGCAATACTCTGACTGCTCATATTACTATGGTTACCGAAAGGTCTTAATCTCCTAAACTCACTCAAGATCATCTTATCCATCTTATGACTTTCGCCCCTAGACTCTAACAATGCTTGTGTTTCTTTTGCCATGTATTCGTGAATGATAAGTCTTTTTTGATCGGGCTAAAAAGAACAACTCAATAAACCAAAATATACACGCATATGAACTGAAACGATGCCTTACCTCTTTGCTACGGATGATGATGCGGTATTGTGATCCCAATACAGCAGCAGCCCCATTTCTTGGTCCACTAAAATCATTTGCTCTTTCTTGAATTACCGATATAATACCGATGTTTTTTTCTTGTTGGGGCTGTGGAGGCTGGTTGTTGTTGTTGTTGTTTGAAGATGAAGAAGGAGACGACAAGAATGAGTTCAACAGTGATTTACTATTTCTTCTTTTAGGTATAGGTTTCGTATTGGTATTTGTTGTGTTAAGAGATATATTGGTGGGGGTACTGGGTCTTTTTCTATCTTTCGTAGTAATGATATCGATCAACGGTAAACTATTACTATTGTTTATTGTTTGTAAAGAGCCAATAAATGTCTGATATGGTTTTCCTACAAAGTGCTGTCTGAACCACGAGGCATTTTCATCAATTTGATCCGATTTCATTGTTTCATATTCATCCGCAGTTGGAATTGAAGATAATACTTTAGGTTCCTCTTTTTTAAACACGTCTGTAGTGGAATTATTGAGTGAAGGTGATTTGGTCCATAACGAGATGCAATTTTGACAGATTATTTGAATGTCTTTGATCTATTTACGTGCCCACAAGTTAGTGTATCAAATTTAAATTAAACTTCTATAATGATTTTTTTACCACAGATATAATGGATGCTTCCTGCTCTTTAATCGTTAACGATGAATGATAGCAATTTTCGATAATTTCTCTAGATTGTTTCAGGAGGGTATTCATCGATGAAGAACCGCTACTTTCTTCTGTTACTGCATTAATTAATAATTGTGTTTGATTCAACATCATCTCTATTTCACGAATATGCGAATATTGCATGTCTCCGTCGAACTCCAAGAAATAATCACAGCGTTCAGTTAAAATATCAGCAAATTCGCTCACTGATTTAATAGCAGCTGCTGTAACAGAATGAAATAAAATAGGCGACATGGGCGATCTGGGTGGAGTGGAGCTATTGTCGTTGAATGAAGAAACAGATGAATTCGAAAAAGAAAGAGGGGTAAATAGCGAATTTTCTTCTTTTGTTGCTGTTGTTACTGAACCAGCAGTAGCAGAAAAATAATATGAATCAAAACCTGCTCGCTCAGGAGAGGATATTGGGTAATCAGGAGTTTTTGGTGTCAAATTACTATTGTCTTTGTTGCTGTTGTTGCCGCTGTCTCCACTATTGATCATAAATGTGGATCTAATCGATACATGGTCGCCTTTTGGATACTAAAAAAGAAAAATTATTTTTAGTGACTTTTTTTACTACCTCTGTATATTTAGAAAGTAGCAACTTACAAAAGTAGGTAAACTGTTACTGTCACCTCCACTACTTTTGTTGTTACCATCATCGAATTCGTTTTTTCTTATATCCAGGCTTCTTGATTGCTGGCTATTTCTTCCCAATGATTGAGAGGAATAATCTAGGCTTTGCGTAGAATAAGATCTAGACTCTTTGATGACCGATTCGCTCGTCGTTCTTTGGCGAAATAGCATTTGTCCTATCCTTGACGACAATCCACCTCCACTGCTTCCACTTGTGCTGTATATCGATGAGCTGGATGAATCCTTCCCACTTAGATTCAAAGAGCTGGGTGAAGGTTTCAATGAAAAAAAGGTGGATTGTGCCAGCTTTTGTGGAATTTTACTCGCACGTGAAGAGAGAGATGATCGTTTCGAATTATTAGGTGAGGTAAGAATAGTACTGCTACTAATATTATTGTTGGTATCCATTTTATATCTTAAATATAGCCAGCATATAAGGTATAAAAAAATTCGAAAAAATTAAAAAAAGTGAAAAGTTATAAAAAGATGATAAAGAAGGAAACAAAAATAGGGGTGGAAAATAAAGAAAGTCGATCATGTTTTATTATGCTTTTTATTTGGCGGGACAATCACCTTCTCTTCTGTGTGTCTTGTGTGTGTGTATAATATATGTGTGTAAGTGTACGTGGTTGTACAAACTACATTTTGTTTTTCAATAAATGTTATTGTCAAGGTGACGCGTGTTGCAATATTAGATGTATTAAATGCATAATTAACATTTAATTGCGCACTTGATCCAATATACGCGATCTCGGTTCCTTCAAAAAACGGTTCTTATAGACAAAAACAAAAACAAAACAAAGGTGAGTGAGTGAAGGGAACTATCAGTTTTTATAGCTTCGTGTAACCGTGTTATAAATTTGGAGTGACAACGTATTTGAGCCCCGCTTTTTACTCGACAATTCAAGTAGATTTCTATGATACCAACGTACAAATGAAATTACTTGCACTCACGTTTCAACGAATAATCTTGTGAAATTTTGTAGTCCAGGACTCTCTCTTTATCTCCCATTTATGCCACAAATTTAATATACTCTGATTTATATATAAAATTAAGAAAGAGACAGGGAACTGGAGCGTGCCTCTGTTTGAGGATTCCACCTGATAGTTCCTATTTTAAGAAATCCGCACGGGCTACAGATACAGTGGTTCCACTACCAATTCGAGGATTTTGTACAGGTTTTTCTCTTAGCCAAATCAAAGCTGGAAAGGGGCAATAATGATCGCTCAAACTTCATTTTGTAAATTAGAAAATCGACAGGCTTTTTACTTCCCAAATAAGCGAAAGGACTAGTTGAGCCGCAATTAGTATGATAAACGTACCTATTTATTTCATTCAAGCTTAAGGATGAGCTGTAATTATGTTTTTTTTTCTCCTTATTCAAAGGAGTTCATACTTTCTGGAAACCTGATTGGAGTTTCAATGCGTGATGTTCGGAAACACGGTCATAAGTCGTCTGTCAATTGAATTTGGGAAAACGTAATTCGTGTACACCTATAGTTCCTATTTTAAGAAATCCGCACGGGCTACAGATACAGTGGTTCCACTACCAATTCGAGGATTTTGTACAGGTTTTTCTCTTAGCCAAATCAAAGCTGGAAAGGGGCAATAATGATCGCTCAAACTTCATTTTGTAAATTAGAAAATCGACAGGCTTTTTACTTCCCAAATAAGCGAAAGGACTAGTTGAGCCGCAATTAGTATGATAAACGTACCTATTTATTTCATTCAAGCTTAAGGATGAGCTGTAATTATGTTTTTTTTTCTCCTTATTCAAAGGAGTTCATACTTTCTGGAAACCTGATTGGAGTTTCAATGCGTGATGTTCGGAAACACGGTCATAAGTCGTCTGTCAATTGAATTTGGGAAAACGTAATTCGTGTTCCTAAAAACATTATAAATCACAAATCAATGCAATGCTAAATCAAAGGTGTTTTAATTGGACTAGCTGTAGAGACAACAATTTAGGTTGTTTCTTTTATGTTGAGAGCACAGAGATAATCATAAAAAAAGGTGATAAAAAGGAGCGATGCTTATCTTACAGAGTACTTGCACCATCATAGCGAATACTTGCATTGCAGCAATAACAATTTTTTGCAAATTATTGGTTGCTTTGTTAAACTTGGATGTTTCGAATCAACGAATAGTAACAAGAGATGTAACTCACCTGCACTTTGTTCTGTAGCATTAATGCCTTATGGGTTGTCGAATGTGATTGCTCTTTTAAATTTTTCAAAGAGCCATTTTAGCTTTTATACATCACATCGTCTCACTGTACTTAAAATACAAATATCTAAACTACCTACAGTCACGAAAGAAAATTAAGTTGGCATCGAGCTTCCTCGTTCGAACTATTCTACTTGATCTACTTTTCGTCTTCATTTAACCTAAATGATGCGAAGAATTCGCAATTTTCTTTTTCTGTTGCTGCATCAGTTACTAAAAATTGACAGCCACGTAGAAATTACGAAAATAGATTGTTGAAAAGCCTCATTGACGTAAAATTTACTGCTTCTCAAATGATTCGGTGAGATAAGATTCGAGAAATGCAATTAAAACATACTGCCTCTTGTACATTTATTGAAAAGAATAATTGACACAGAAGAATATCTCTATTATAACTCCAAAACATTGACGTGATTAGGGCTAATGCATTTACTTGAAAGGTTAATCTATACTAACTGACATTATTGACTAAGTTGAAAAAAGTTTACTTTTTCTGCACGCAAAAGAAAGCGCTATATACCTAAAGCATAAATATGACAAAGGATTACAATAAATATCTGACAGACTAAAGTTATCTAATTTGAAATCCTTACCCACTAAATAGTATTTATGCAAATTATATGATTGTGAATCAAAAGATTTATAGGAAAAGATGGAAGGTTGTAAAGAATAGTGTGCTTCAGTTAGTATAAGCGTAAACAGCAACTTTAAGTACAAATGTTCTTAACTCTACAAATTTTGCTAAGGGTTCTACAAAAGCGTATTGATTTGATTTTAAAAAGATTTCAGTTTTTGGATAATGAAATAGCAAGCGTCCAACTTGATTGTTCAGTCAATAATTAATCATTTCCTGGGCTCTTTCGTGATAAACTAGCTTATATTTTTATAAATATTGACCACAAATGTGTTTCTTTCTGCTCTCTTTTCTTTTCTTTTGTGATATTTCCTCTATCATGAATGTTTACATATTAAACTTTTTTCTCTGCATTAAGTGTATTCCGGATCAATTCAGTGGTGTACATACATACGCGACTCAAGACTTCATTTCCACGGCCGTAGAGGTTCGGTTTTTCCGCGTTCTTTACCTTTTCAAAAAGGCACTGATTGAAGACTTTGCGTGATAGGCATCACTTAAGACGAAAAGGATTGTTATGCAAGAGGCAAATTTCTATGTGGTTGGTGAAATAAACCTGTGTGGATAGGGACTCCCATCATATTTTTATTCTAATAATGCAAAGTAAGCTGTTGTAAAACGCGTCTAGTCCACTGATGCTTACGTGTTTTTCCATAGTACCTGAAGATCTCCTTTTATTCAAAACACCATCTGATTATCGTCCTGGTGATGACAAACTTGGCAAAATCATTTTGTCTAATTCAACTTTTATTGATCAAATTCTGAAATCTCTTTTAAATGTTACACCCGGTACTTATACAACTGATAACTCTGAATGGCCAAACGACTTAAGAAGTGACATCCTTTATGTCCCACGTATCAGCATTTCCAGTAGCCTCTCGCCTATACTGATTGAAGTGCAAAAACGCGTAGACCAAACTTTCATGGCAAGACTAATAACCTACTCCATCAACGTCTTCATGCGATATAAATGTTATCCGATTGTAATAATATTCTGTGTGAATACAGTAAGCCAAGCTGTTATGCAAACATTTGGGCAATTAAAGACAAAAGCGAATATGTTTGAAACAATATGCTATGGCTGGGCTAAAGACTGCTATTTAATTTCTAATCGGATCATCGACACTGCCTCAAGCAACGAAAGTTCTGCCAACATGGATTCCATTGTAGCAATACAATACTTTTTCGGTAGTCAACAAAGAAGTATTATGGCTTTGGATCTTGACTTGACAATTATTGACCTATATACAATCGCCAAAAATGAAACAGAATCCACCATCGCCAGTAAGGCCAAGCCGATGAGCGTTTGATACGGCTCTGTGCGACTTCGAAGTTGCATTCATATAGAAAGTAACCTCACAAAGGGAGTCCTTATCCACGTAGGTTTACCAAGCACACAGAAGTTTGCCTCTTGCGTGACAATCCTTTCCCTTTTAGGTGATGCCTATCACCCAAAGTCTTCAATCAGTACCTTTTTGAAAAGGTAAAGAACGCGGAAAAACCGAACCTCTATAAGGTCGTAAAGATGAAGTCTCAAATCGCGCATGCACACTGGATTCATCAAGAACGCATTTGATGTAGGGAACAAATCCTTTGTGCAAACGTTCATGATAGAGGAAATAATAGAGAAGGAAAGAAAAGCAGGATGAAACACGTTTGTGGTCAATATGTATAGAAATATAAGCTGATTTATCACGAAAGAGCCCCCAAAATGATTTATTATCGACAGAACAATCAAGCTGGACACTTGCCATTATCTTGATATTTCATTATCCAATCTGCGTGGATAGAGATTTCCCCGCACTAATACACTCAAAGAACACAAAAAGTTTATTCTGTCGTAATTTTACAATGTTTTCTACACATCTAGCTTGAAAGCTTTTTAAATTAAGCCAAGATGGCAATGTTCTTTTGAACCATCATACACCCATAACCGTCCATATATGTTAATTTTGAGCGTTACTTCTTTTTTGCAACAATTTCTTGTTTCCAAAAGGCAGAATTTCAAACGGAATCCTCTTTTGCAGAAGTTATTTCTAAAGAGGCTGAAAGAAAATGTAAGCACTTTTACTTTCAAGAGAAAACAATAAGTCTAAATAAGTGTACCTGTCTGCGAGGATAAGAAACTGATTGAGCCTCTGTTTTGCAAAGCAAAAACCATCCTTCTGCTGATTACGACAATTGCCCTGACAACCCTCAGCTTTGGGAGCCATTCTCCTCTCCACTGTTGAAGGAACAATAAGGTATTACGGGCTTACAAAAAATTGGCTGAATACAATCTATTGACCCCAATAGAGGTTAATCGCAATAGCGAATTCCATCGTTGACCTGTCACTGACAATAGCAGATATTTAATCAAATTAGTAATACTGCGTTTGGTTCCCATGCCCATAAATTGTTTCACAGTTGTTACAATTTGACTATTATCTTCTATTATACAATCTGCACCAGGTCCAAGGGGGAAATGAGTTACACTTATTAGTGTATGCGAGTGTAACACTATGAGTGATTGGTACAGCACAGCATTTGCCAAGAAATATCTGAAAGAACTCACACCTGTTTTCTTCAAGTTTCTTCTAGCTTCTTCGTAACAAAAAAAGAGCTAGTGTCCATTAATAGAAATAACTCTCTTTTTTTCATGCGGGCAACAAATATGCGATTGACAATCGTCTTATATTTCTATATCACACTTGTAAATCCTTGTACTTCGTTGAAAGATATTTCATTTATAGCGTAAATATATGATGTTATTAAAAGTATATTAAGATTTATTGTCAACAAGTATCGTATATAGTTATCTAATGGTATGTAGTATTTTTAGCCGTTTCAACTATCGAAGGGAATATGGCTTATTGTTGTCGTGGTTGTTGCAGTTGTTTTATCTGACGTTTCTGAAGATTTTTCAAAGCTTCTTCGGCCGATAAGCCTCCAGTTTGTCTGTTGCGTAACTGGTCCAAATAAGCTGTATTGATAAAGTATTCACTTAAAATGATTTCCAACTCCTCCACGCGATTCGATAATTCCACGGTTCGTTCGTCCGAAGTAGCCTGCTGCGTTGCTGTATTGTCGTTGATTGGTATACTAACAATATCTTCAGAAACTGTACTACCACTACTTGAGCCTGTTGTGTAATGAGGCGGGAGGGGTGGTGCAGGTGCACGATAATAGACATTACCAGTAGGAGGAGGAGGAGGAGTACTTGGTGATTTGGAAGAGTTGAGCAACTGTAATTCCGACGTATCCACTCTATTGAGATTCCCTTTTTGCTCTTCCAATTGACTTCGAGCAATCATGTTCGTCATAATAGACTCTTTGATGTCGTTTGGTGTATAAGTTTTTTCTGCTCCTCTAATACGACTTCTGAAAAACCATGGAATCAAAATGGTGGTAGATAGCTTCTTTTTCGCTTTCTTGGCTTTGATCTCACTACTTGTTCCACTGTTGATTGATTCTTCATCATCTGAGTTATTAAGATCTGAGTGTCTATGCTTGCTGAAGAAAACCGGAATATGATGCACTAAGCCCCATGGTGTAAGTCTTGTCATACCGAATAATAAAATATAAATTGTTGTGAGAACACCGTAACATCCACCAGCTAATGCAACCGACGCCAGTATGGTATGCTGTCGTACCTCGGTCTTTTTTTAAAAGGCCATGTTAGATTCTTGGAATTCTCTAAACTGTTATATATCAACTTTACCTTGATATCGATTGTGCTTTGAGATAATTGTACTGAGAAATAGCCTTGATACAACTTTACATTTTGAGTTAGTGAATTTTTCTGACGTGTGGAAATATTTAATTGCGTCTTACACTCTTGTCGAAAGCAGGTGGAGGTGGAGGTGGATTCGACTGAATCGGCCAGTCATGTTGATTATTCATCAATGTCACAATTTCAATATAGCTTGGTTTCTATTTATAAAAAGATGTTGATAATGGAACCAGCAAGTTGGTTTTAAAAAAAAAAAGGAAGCCTGTACTTACGAGACCAAAAATGGTTGCTGCTTCTCTGGGTCGAATTGCACGATATTTCTGTAGGTGATAAAAGATACCAGAAGTATGATTTATATAAGATGTAGCTCTCGTTGCTCCTAGTTTAATGTTCGTTGACATTTCGATCTATCAATTTTTTCTCTTGTAAGTACGCAATGCCTTTGATTTATAATAAGAGCGGCATACCTCCATAGGAGAATCTCCAATTGTTTCAGGCCACCATGGATTAAAGTGCGGGTCATATAATTGCACGGCAATTGCGGGTATGGAAATGGTGGATGCTGTTAAATTTTGAAGACTGTCGACATTCCAGTAGAAATCCAATCTTCTCAAGGCATTTCTACTATCGTAGGTAAGACCAGTTGCCATACGATAGCGATTTCTTGATTCAAAGACGTAGCACTTGGATGTTTCATTATTTGCGCCAGCACGGAAATAATCTTGAAAGCAATTTGGTATATCGACCACGGTCCAGTTGTAGTACATTGCACTACATTTTACTACTGTCATGGTAGAACCTTGTGCACAAATTTCGACGTCAGGAGTTTCAATGTCAAGTCCAATATTTTCAGAAGAGATTTGTATCAGTGGACGATCGTTGTAAATCTATTTTTAATACGAAGTAAATCGAAAAAAAAAATTAGTTTAAATTGCATTTCTATTCCCGAAAAATCTGTTACTGACTTGATTTATCAAGTAACCAACAAAGGCTAGGAATAGCAAGCCCATTCCAATGGCTGTTCCACCTCGACTGTAAGCTAATCCCTTTGGCTCTAAAGGCTATACAAATAATAGTGTATCAATACCCGCTATGATCTCACTGTGATTTTTAAATTATATTTACTCTTCTATAGCAAGCTTCCCTTATAAAATGCATAAGTAAACGAGGACCGAGAGAAAGACAGAAAAAAAAAATTATGAAAAGATGAAAAAGGCAAAAAGTAAAGGAAGAAGATGAAAAAAAAATGACACTGGGAGCAAAAAGATTGAGCCTATTTATGCATGGGCTGCGCCCCAAATGAAAGTGCCTTGTATTTTCTGTGGAATACAACGTCTTTCGTGTGTTCAATGCAAATAATACAAACAGGCATTTGAAAGCCAGCTCTCTTTTTTGATACCGTTGCTTGACATTCACACTCTCCTTTTTATACTTTTTTTTTCATTTTCTAACCCACTTCATTGCCATGATTCCAAAGGAAGAAAATAAGGAAGAAGAGAAAAAGTCTTTCTGGACGCGTTACGCATTATGGTTACTAGTTCCTATCATGCTGGCATTGTATTTTAGCCAAGATAGTACTGTATTGGCTCAAATTAAGCACGCAAGACAAATACTTCCAGCTACAGTTAGACCCACCCATTATGACCTGAATCTGACGCCAAATCTTGATACCTTTGTTTACAATGGCATTGTGAAAGTAGAGTAAGTACACGTACCACTCATGCAAAGTAAAAATAGAATTAGACTGACGTTTTATTAGTTTGGACGTGTTGAATCAAACCAATACAATAATTTTGAACGCGAATGAAATCACGATTAATGCTGCCTCAGTCACTGTTGATAATGCCAGGTAAATGCAAAAATAAAGTAGACTAAAAACTATCCACGTGTTAAACTAATTTCTGTATCATCAACAAGTTACTCAGCAAAAGAGATCCAGTATGACAATAAGACTGAGCAAATTAGTCTTGTCTTTGATGAAAAATTAGCAAAGAACTCTAAAGTAAAACTGGAAATTGAGTTTCAAGGCACCTTAAATGATCATATGAGTGGGTTCTATAGATCTTCTTATAAAGACAAAAACGGTGACACAAAGTACGATAGCCGTCCTTTTAGTATAACCTAGTCTGTACATTATTAATTTTTTCTCTTTAGGTATTTGGCGACCACCCAGTTTGAAGCCACAGATGCTAGACGTGCATTTCCTTGTTGGGATGAGGTAAAGCAGTTAGTATTGTTTTCTTACAATAGATTAACGACAGATTATAGCCTTCGTTAAAAGCCACATTCGATGTCACACTAAATGTACCATCAGACTTGACGGCGTTGTCCAATATGGATATCATCTCCGATACTCCATTATCACCAGACCTTAAAACAATCAAATACGCCACAACACCTCGCATGAGCACCTATCTCTTGGCTTTTATTGTTGGCCCGTTCGAGTATATTGAGGCGTATACTTCTGGTGAGTACAACGGAAGACCTATTAGAACACGAGTGTACACCTTGCCAGGTTATTCAAATCAAGGTCACCATGCGCTCAACGTAGCAACTGAAACTTTAGAATATTTTGCTAAAGTATTTGGATTAAATTATCCTTTACCCAAGCTTGATATGGTTGCTATACCTGATTTCGATGCTGGAGCCATGGAAAACTGGGGCTTGGTTACTTTCCGTACCACTGCAGTAAGTTTTTTGCATGAATAGAAAACTCAGACGATGGTAAATAACAAAACTACTAGCTTTTGTATGACGAAAAAAACTCTGCTTTTGTATACAAAAGATCCACAGCTTATACCGTTGCTCATGAATTGGCACATCAATGGTTTGGTAATTTGGTAATGCTTATCTCCTGTTGACTTTCTTCGGGAGTGCTATACTAATACATATTATCAGGTAACAATGGAATGGTGGGACCATTTATGGCTTAATGAAGGGTTTGCTACTTGGGTCGGATGGCTTGCTGTTGATCACATCTTCCCTGATTGGCAAGTGTGGACAATGTTTGCTACACAAAACATGCAAGACGCGCTGAGCTTAGATGGTCTTCGGTCCTCGCACCCTGTTGAAGTAGCTGTCAATAATCCTTCTGAGATTCATCAAATCTTTGATTCTATCTCATACTTGAAGGGTGCCAGTGTGATTCGTATGGTTAACTCCTGGTTGACTACCAAAACATTTTTGGCAGGTATTCATAACTATTTGAATGAACACCGCTTAGGCAATGCCGCTACAAATGATTTATGGTCAGCCTTGAGCTTAGAAGCGGGCAAAAATGTTTCTGAATTTATGAACACGTGGACACAAAAAACTGGAGTGAGTGTACAATACACTGCATAAGGTGCATAAACTTACATTTTTCATCTAACTATTAGTATCCTATCTTGAATGTTACATTGATTGGAAATGATAGAATTGAGGTCACACAGTCAAGATACCTTTTGACTGGCGATTTGAAAGCAGATGAAGACAGGTATTTTTGACAAAGTATAATATTTGGTTGATTTATGCTGACATAGCAAAACATTAGCACCATTTGGTGGATTCCTCTACGCGTTCAGTTACCTGATAAAATTGAACCTTATACGCTGAGAGAGAAACGCCAAACTTTTACTATTCCCTCCAATGTGCCCTTAAAGTTGAACCAGGGACAAACCTCGCTTTACAGAGTTAATTATTCCAAAGAACTCATGACGCGTCTTATTGACGAATTGAAAAAACCTGATAATGGTATTTTATCAGTGGCCACGGACAGAGCAGGTATTATTTCTGATTTAGGTGTACTTAGCCGTAGTGGTGAACAATCTACCGTAACGTTTTTGGAAGCAGCCTCAGCATTTAAAGACGAAAAGAACTTTTTGTAAGTCCCTCAACATGAAGTATAAGACGTAGCGTTATTGATACATGTCTATTTAGCGTATTGTCAGAGCTTAGTGCTCAGTTAGTCATTGTAAAAGCGCTATGGGAAGAATTTGATGATATCAGTGATCGACTTGATGGTATCAGTCGTACTATTTTTGGTCCGTTGGCTGCAGAACTAGGCTGGGAAGCCAAGAAAGAGGAACCTGAATTGAACAAGCTTTTACGCGTCTTGGTCATAGGTGAAGCTGGTTTATCAGGCGACGAGCAAGTCATTTCTGAAGCCAAAAAGCGTTATGAACAATTCTCAAAGGGAGACCATAATGCCATTTCTCCTGATTTGAGAAGCGCTGTCTACAAAATTGTGCTGAAGCATGCAAAGGATGACGAAGAAAGTATATGGAACGACATATGGAAGATTTACAGTGACGAAAGCTTTCCTGTAGATCAACGAGTAATTGCATTAACCTCCCTTGGCACGGGCATCAAAAGTGAAAAAGTGATTTCGAAGACGCTTGATCTTATTCTGGATGAGAAGCAAGTTAGAACGCAAGACGCATGGCTCTTCTTCAGATCGTAAGATGTTTATAGCCGTGTCAATGAGTTATCTTACTAAACATTTTTTATCAGGTTGGGCGCTAATTACCAAGCACGAGATCCCCTCATTCGATTTTTTGAAGCCAACTATGATAAAATCTATCACCGATTCCACAAATCCATGGGCGCGCTAGGAAATTCTGTCAATTACATGATATCAGGCGTAAACAAACCCGACAAAATCGCTCAATTAGAAGAGTTTTTCAATACTAAGGATACCAGTGATTATACGCGTGGTTTGAACGGTGGATTAGAGAAGGCCAAAGTAAACGCAGCTCAGATTAAAAGGGAGTTTGACAGTTTAATGAAATGGGCTACACCCATCACTACGAAATAAATAATTATTTAATTTTCCTTTTCTTTGTATTTTATCATATTTTGTGCAACAGAATGTCTACACAAGTAAAAGGAGTTTCTTGGTACAATGTAGTTAATGTTTGGCAGGCTCATTACGCCTCGCTCCGCGATACGGAAGCGGAAAAGACATGTCACTGTTTCTTTGACCCTCAAAGGTTTTTTGCTCCTACTGCTAATACATATGGCATACCGTTAATATTAGGTAAATCATGTCAATCCAAAATGATCTGATGAGTCAATCCCTCACCTACAATTTCTTCATAGGTGTCTCCAAGGAGGATGAGCAATGGGAAGTTATACTAGCAACGCACATTTGTGAACAACTTTTGGAATTTACAAGAGAAATCATTCCTCACCTTCCTTTGCCTAGATTAAGTAATCTAGCTTTAAAGACCTACAAGGTGGTGGAAGAGGCTGAAATAACTAGCCCTAGCATGTTTAGCAAGTATCAGCAAAAGGCGAAGAGGAAGAACAAATCGCATGCCAGATTGTTGGAGGCAAAGGAGATGGAAAAGCTTGCATATAAACTTGTTCATGGTAACAAGAGCATCTTTATTAGTATCGATATCGAAGCTTATGAAGTTGACCATTCAATTTTGTTGGAAATTGGATGGAGTATGTACGACGCAAAGACAAACCAATTCATGGATCAACACTACGCGATCGATTCATACAGACACTTGACGAACGGAAGATTTGTGGATGATCAAAGAATGCATTTTATCTTTGGTACTACTGTTTGGTGTTCGTTAAGACAAGCATTTAAAGAGCTGAGAAAAGATTTGGATTGGGCCGTGAAGAGAGATGGAGGATTTGTACTTGTTGGCCATGGTCTTGATAGTGATCTCAAATATTTAAAAGAGAAAAAGTTTATGTGGCCTACTGCATATGGAGAAACATTAGAAGCGGAAGATTCCGCTCTTGTTGCTATACTGAATACGGACGTTATTTTTGGAGCTTCAATTAATGATCTTCATAACCCTCCTTCACTCGGTAAAACATTGAATATTTTGGGAGTTGACAACTGGCATCTCCATAACGCTGGAAATGATGCTCATTATACCCTTCTTTTGTTAATGAAACTTGCTAAATATGAATAATTTGATAAATAAGAATAAATTACTACACGCCATAAAGCGTGCCCAAATCTCAGTTTCAGTAACCCAAACTTGCATGATTATGCTGGCCAATGAGATGATAGTAAACAGGCAACACTAATAAATATCATCTCTGTACTTGTTGGCCATGGTCTTGATAGTGATCTCAAATATTTAAAAGAGAAAAAGTTTATGTGGCCTACTGCATATGGAGAAACATTAGAAGCGGAAGATTCCGCTCTTGTTGCTATACTGAATACGGACGTTATTTTTGGAGCTTCAATTAATGATCTTCATAACCCTCCTTCACTCGGTAAAACATTGAATATTTTGGGAGTTGACAACTGGCATCTCCATAACGCTGGAAATGATGCTCATTATACCCTTCTTTTGTTAATGAAACTTGCTAAATATGAATAATTTGATAAATAAGAATAAATTACTACACGCCATAAAGCGTGCCCAAATCTCAGTTTCAGTAACCCAAACTTGCATGATTATGCTGGCCAATGAGATGATAGTAAACAGGCAACACTAATAAATATCATCTCTATTACTACTCTTAATCGCTTGGGAATGTTAATTTTGCTACCACGCCAGATACTTTTGTCTCGATAATCCCAAAATAAAAAGTGGTATGTTTATAAGTAAGACACTTTCCCTTTTCTACAATTGAGCTTTTATAAGGCTGGCTGAAAAATAACTAATTTAGGGACACATATACAAGGAATATTTTCTTATTTTCCACTCCACTTCTTCTTTCTTTTTCTCTTTTGATTACAACTCATTGCAATAATCTCGAACATGCATCATCATCATCCCTTTCAGGAATCATTCTGGTCACCTACCTCAGCTAGTGATGCATACCCTGATTTCAGTACTGGGTTTAATGTATTGCATTCAAAACTAAAGCAATCGTTGGCTGAGAATAAAGTAATTATTGAATATTTGGAGAAACGTATCCAAGCCGAGAAAAGTCATGCAAATAATCTCTCCAGTATTTTACCTACGACAAATCCGTTTGAAAATGATATTGGAGGTGGCTTAAAGCGTTGTTTTGAAGTCGTCTTTTCTGAAAGCCAAGATTCAACTAAAGAGCATGAAATACGTGCAGAAGATTTATTCACGACAGCATTAGATCCATTATCTAACTTTTCTGTCCGCTATGAACGAATTATCATCAACGCAAAACAGACAGTCGAAGCCCAAGTGAAACAATTCGATTTGTTTTGCAAACAATTAGATACGGCCAAATTGTGTTATCAAAACAAGTGTAAAGCGCTTTTGGCAGTTCAGCCTCATTACGATGAAAATGCAATAGGGGAAGAGTCAAAAACCAAGTTAGGATCCCTTGAATTCCCTACACGTGATCATGTTTGGGTTTGGCTACTCGATTTACATGAAGACAAGTTAACAACAAGAGAAAGTACACTGGCATGGATAGCATCGACTTCAGGAAAAGATGAAAACGATGCCTTCATTATATTGCAAAGTCTTTTACAACAAGAATTCCTAAAGCAAAATGACAATGCGACTAGCTTCTCCAAGTTATCACCTAGCAATAAGGGTGGATTTTTAAAAAGATGGGGAAAAGACAATAGTGTAAATAAATTAGCAGAAATGATTGAGGCCGATAAAAATTATCGGGCTTCTGTCGTCAAGGTAGAAAAATTGCGCACTCAAGTTGAACAAATATTATTTGTACATTACGAAGAAATGGAAAGTTTGGAATTAGAACGAATTCAAACAATAAAGCAAGGTAGTAAACACAATAAAAATTCACAAGTACAAGAATTCTAACTTTAATACATTTTTAGCATTTATCAGCGTGGCTGCTTCACTATCAAATACAATTCCAAGATGTAAAGATACTTTTGATAATATGATGCTGTATCAAGAAACTCTGAAACCAGACAAAGATGTACAAGTCATTGTTGAACAATACAGAACTGGACAATTCAACCCAAAACCTATTTTGTACGAGAATTACTTTTACGGCACTGCAAAAGGTAATTTCGATATTGCACTGGAAAGTATGTGAATCTTAACTCTTCATACAGATCAACTCTTTGGTGTTCCATTGGAGGAAATTACAAGAGTACAATCAACTCTGGTTCCACGGTTGGTGTCTCAAGGATTATCTGTCATTGAATCAGGTGAGAAATTGTTTTAAATATACATGAGAAGAACGTGTTGATTTAACTTCTATATTTATATACAATAGGTTTTTCCCGACTATATGATGAAGGTATTTATATAGCATATTATATATGTATTTTTAAAACGAGATAATTTACCTATTAATAGAAAAAACTGTCGTTTGGACAACAAGTCTACCATTGGATAGAGTCCACGCTGCGAGAGAAGAAATTAATTGTAGTACAACAACAATCACTTTGGAGTTTGATCTATTATTACTGGCATCATTAATTAGACTTTATTTAATGGAATTACCAGAGTGTCTATTTACTTTTGAGTTGTATGAACCGTGTAAACTTCTCTATGCCAATCGTAAGTGTTCACATATATCAGATCCGCTTAAATCGTATGTATGCTAACAATATACAATCTAACAGGAGGACAGCAAGACAAGAATAGTCGGTTAATGTCACTGAGCAAATTATTGGCAACGTTACCGTCACCCAATTATCACACTGTTATGGTTTTACTTGGTCACTTTTCCAGACTATTCAAGGAACTCAAGAACCCACAAGAACTGTCCAGCTCAATAGCAAGATCGTTTAGTTATATTCTGATGCGTCCACAAGTTGAATCTAAAGTTAATATGCACGATCGTCATCCACAACGCTTACTATTGGACTTGATTGAAAATTATGACATGATTTTCACAGAAGAGACATACAAAGCGCAAGAAGAAAATTCGAATCGGCCAGCCATTATTATTCCTGATACCGTACAGCAATCGGCAACAGCAGCAAAGAAATCCAACTCGCTGGACAGTACAAGGACAAGTACGTCCTCTAATACCACAACAACAACGAGAAAGTCTTCCATGTTATCCAACTTTATGCGTAGCAGTCAATCTACGCCAACTTCCTCTATTTCTATTAAAAGAAATGTTGGTGCTATACCCATGCCTTCATCAAGCACTCTATTCGAAGATCCTGATGAGATCGCCTCTTCTGAATCTTCTCTTATTATTCACACTCCACCCTCTTCTTTACCCAATTATATTCATAACAACAAAAATCCAGTGAACGAACAATTGTTCAATATGGACGACGTTGCTAGTTTAGATTCATTCTTTGAAGATGAAGATTAAAGTTTATTTCGTATTTGTGTAACAATCATTGGAGTGATTTCAAATTCCGTCGTTTGACAGTTTTTTTTGTGTTGGTTCTGTACGCGTGATTCGGGGCGCTATTATTCGTGAAGTTGTGGATTAATATTATTGAAACACGCGTCTTTTTCTTGATTGTATTAAAAAAAGAATAAAAGAGAAGCATCTAGCAGTTATAACGTATACGATGTGTACCTGATTTTGTATTTAAAAGGAAACATGTTGTGGCACGCACACATTAACAAAGTATAATACAATTTAATAAAAAGCACATGTGTGAATTCATGTATGTAATAACGCTGTGCATGTACAGTAATGTGCGCTTAAAAATCAAGCCTTTCTAAATTAGAAATAAGGTAGCCTCGCGAACGAATAGAATAAGCAGTTTTCGATTTGACGATGATACCGTGGACACCTTCCTTCATACTGCCACGTTCGCTCACACCCCGAAAGTAATGTCATAGATAAAAGAAGGGAGCTGGCAGCAGAGGCAAACA
The DNA here is from genome assembly GCA_000587855.1 of Mucor irregularis B50. NCBI lineage: Eukaryota > Fungi > Mucoromycota > Mucoromycetes > Mucorales > Mucoraceae > Mucor > Mucor irregularis. The sequence goes on from AZYI01000237.1 coordinate 21,596, forward strand.
TCTAATGTAGGGTTCCCAGTTGGCGGCTCCACGGAAGAAACCATATGGGGGACCAGCATCCATAAAACCCTGTTTACGTTTCTTAAAATGTGTTTCAGTTGTACGGTGGACCATACGTTGGGTCACTTGTAACCCATCATTTCAGGTTAACGGAGTTTTGTACAGCGAATCAGATTTTTTTAGATAATTTGCATGCATTGGAGCATCGCGCTGTCATGTATGACTGATCAACTATTTTCCAGAAAAGTAATCGATGATAAGAACGTTTTACCGTTGTCAATTTTAGGATACCTAGACTCATATTGCTATATTTTTAAGCACGATCCTCTGTCGGTCAATGTTTACAACAATGCTGCGTTATTAATAAGCACCCAAGTGGAAACGGCGATAAATATCCTCTAAAAGGAAAAAAATTAGCACCAAGTACAGTATCGTACTCTCCCAAGAAATACTTTGGACACGGTCAAGTAATTAAACAGGTATGATATATGATCATTACAAGAGAACAGAGGCATGAAAAAATTAAAAAATCTGTCTTATCATTCTGATCAATTTTTCCGTAGTAACATTAACAATACTATGTGGAATCAAAAATAAAAGAAGGGAAAAAAAACTATCGATGTAATTTATTAATGTCACGTTATGCTTAATGATGTATTTAGTTTGGAAGTTGACATGTTATAGTATTTAAGCCAAAGGTTTCGTACAACCCTATTGTAAAACCAATGAATATTTAACACTTTACTAAGCTAACGTCAATGTGTATTAAAGCACCAAATGATGCTATGATCATGTCATTTTCGCTAAAAAAATTATTAACAACAAACATCATACGCACAAAGCAACCTTACTATAAAATGGCACAGACATTAAATGTGTTTAAAGGCGGTCAATTAGTATTATTTATTATTACAGAAAAAGAGAAAAAAAAAGGCTGGTCTAAGGGATAAAAAAAAATGAAGTTGGTTTGTTCATGTCAAATTAAAAGAAAAATGAAATAAAAGAGAAAAAGTCATCTAGACCTCTCTTGTGGAAGGAAAAATCGGTAATGAGTGGAGAAGAGGGTTATAATAAGCTACTCGATATAATAAAATAAATAAAAAAAAGGAGGTTCATAAAAGGTCATATAGGCATAAATTGGTTCATGAGGGTTGTTTGTATATACACATCGGTGGTAAAGAGTAGCTTGATGGGGGGTGGTAGTTTCCATTTTCTTGAAAAGTGACATGAAAGATGAAAGATGATAAAAAAAAAGTCTAAGTGGTGTAGTTGTTTGATATATATTTTTGCTTTGGTGGTTGGATATCCATTATTATTTTTTTTGTTTTGTTTTTCTTGATTTTTTTCTGTTTTTTTTGGGCTTTTTGATTATTTGGGTGGTGATTAATTAATAGCAATAGGATACAAAGATCTTGGTGAAGAGGAAGAATTTTGCATCACTGGATAGGGACGATTATAGTAAGGAGGAGAGTTCTCGGGCCAAGAAGGCTGTTGATATCTACTGGCATAATCTGAGTAAGCATGGAAACGGGAAGATGGCATCATCATTGGTTTTTGTTGCTGTTCATAATGATGGGTATAAGCGCTTGGAGGGGAAGAAGAAGCCTGTTGGTGTTGTTGATATTGATAAATGGGACGGAATGCAATAGGAGCAACCATAGGCGGTGAAGAGCGGTAATCCATGATGGGACTGGTAGGTGAATCTTCGGAATCGCAACTCGTAGTGGGAGAGGTGGGAGAATAAGGTAAATTGCTATTCACCTTGGAGAGATTAAAGGTCTTCCATTGAGGATCGTGACAACGTTGATGTCTTGATAAAGTGGTTTTACGTGTGAACGATTTACCGCACTCTTGAACATCACAAACATAAGGACGCTTTCCAGTATGTGTGCGACGATGTCTAGCTAAGGAGGATGAATCACTGAAGGACTTTCCACAAGAATCGTACTCGCAAACATGAGGTCTTTCTCCGGTATGAGTGCGATAATGAACAGTCAAAGCGGAACGTTGAATGAATTGCTTTCCACATCCGAGCCATTCACAGTGGTAAGGGCGTTCGCCGGTATGGATTCTTTTATGTCTAGAAAGATCGGAGCGTCTAGAGAAGCGTTTATTGCATTCATCCCAGGTGCAAACATAAGGTTTATCGGAAGGCTGTTGTTGTTGTTGTTGTTGTTTCAATGCACAATAAGATGCTGTTGTTACTGCTGACGTCTCGAATTTGCATTCAATTCCTTCATGTGTATTAAGCAAGTTGCGAATATCCATTATTATGTCGTTAAAATAAAATAAAAAGGTTGGGCGTAAAGAAGTTTAAATAATAAGTAGTTTAGAAGGGCTTAATTAAAATAAGAAATTTATTACACAAAAAAAGAAAAGAAAAAGAAAAAAAAGAATAGAGAAAGAGAAGAGGAAAAGAAGGGGATTCCCTTTTTATGAGGTTTTATGGGGGTGCCTTTTTATAGAGTCAAAACGTCACGGGAATACAACATTTTTAGAGCTTTTGTGGGAGTTGAAATTATAAAAATCGTAGCACAAAAACTATTTTCGAATGACACGGCCTTGTTCTTTTGAGTCACTTTAATAAACTCGATTTCATTCCCAACATATAATTTTATTATATTCATTTTTAGTAGTTTATTTTAATACTTGGAATATTCTTTTAAGCTTTTTGTTTTTATTTTTGGAAAAGCGTCTCAGTTCACCATCGTAAAGGAAGAAGCAGAAAAGATGAAATCATTAGAGAAAAATGAGAGTGTAAAAAAGTGGGTAACCGAGCTGGTTACCCCTTCCAAAATCTTTTTTTTTGGGTTCGATTTTTTTTTATTTGTGATCGGTCATCTTAATAATGTCAATCTCCACTTGTCTCTAAACTGTGCCTAAACGTACGTGCGTTCATTTCATATTATAATTCCATCAGCGGCTGACTGTGAAACCGTGTCTATTTTACTTTAAACACACAGCACGTACTACTCATGTTACTATTTATTACCAAAACATTGTATATGTTTAGTGTCTCATCTTCACCCTCTTTCAACAGTCGAGTGTAATACAACCTCCTCTTTTTTGTTTTCTAGATTATTCAACCCCTTTTGTAAAACATCACTATATAAAACATGACACTTTTTTTTTGAAAAAACGCCATGTACACACATTTTTGAACATTTGAAACATAACCCAAAATATAAAAATATACAATAAAATCGTACATAATAAGGCTCTCTTTGAATGGCCACGTTTTTGTGAACACTAATTTCTTGTGCAATATTCAATTATCGCGTGTACTGGTGTTACCGTTATTATTGAAACAAAAAGAAAGACTTTTCGCAAATATGCGCAGACGTCACCTAACCGTGTCTATTTTACTTTAAACACACAGCACGTACTACTCATGTTACTATTTATTACCAAAACATTGTATATGTTTAGTGTCTCATCTTCACCCTCTTTCAACAGTCGAGTGTAATACAACCTCCTCTTTTTTGTTTTCTAGATTATTCAACCCCTTTTGTAAAACATCACTATATAAAACATGACACTTTTTTTTTGAAAAAACGCCATGTACACACATTTTTGAACATTTGAAACATAACCCAAAATATAAAAATATACAATAAAATCGTACATAATAAGGCTCTCTTTGAATGGCCACGTTTTTGTGAACACTAATTTCTTGTGCAATATTCAATTATCGCGTGTACTGGTGTTACCGTTATTATTGAAACAAAAAGAAAGACTTTTCGCAAATATGCGCAGACGTCACCTGTTTAATTAGACTCAGTCCTCAATCAAAGTGTAGTACAAAATGTAAGGAATAGGAAAGAAACGATAATCAAGAAGGTACCTATCGGATGCGAGGGGCACGAGCCACTAACCAGCTAAAAATATAATAGAAAAGAGAAGGGGTGAAAGGGAAAAAAAGTGAGAGAGAGAGAGAAAAGTATCGATATGGAAGAAACAGATCTTTTTCCCAGTCCCTTTCTCTTTGTATACTTTGTTGTAACTAAAATCTTGTACGTGTACACTTCCTTTAAGTCAAACGTTTACATATTCCCCGCTTTTTTATTCACTTCATACCCCCAATTAAGTTGATATCATTGGTACACGATGATTATGCCCAGGATTAGTCAATGGTCCTCATATCATTATTATATAAATAGTAAATGTAAAAAAAAAGACATGGACAGAAAGGCGTACATGTATCAAAGAGTTCCTTCTATTCCATTCTTCTACACATAATATTCTATTCTTTTTAATCGCTATAGTCATCACGGTTTGACCGTATGATCGGCCAAGTTTATAATAGACTATTTTTATATAATCATGATAACAACAACACACACACACACACAGAGCTAATGTAACACAGAACAGGTTCTTGGAGATTGATCTTGTATGACATTTGAAAAAGAAAAAAGGGCATAGCACACACACACACAGTGAATAATAGGAACACACGCGCAAATTCATCGTCATTTATTTTAGCCAAAACATTATTAATTGTACTAATTGTATTTAGGCTGTTTTTTATTTATTAAATTATTATCTGGTGCTCAATCTCTCTCACTCTCTCTCTAATCAGAAGATCTCCCCCACTTATTGTAAGTATAGTCCTTTTTTCATGTACCGCCAAGACAGTGTGTTTGGTATTTTACTCTGTATTACCATCATCATTATATTTTTATTATACCAGCTGGAAGTCATTTTCGAGTCCGCCCTTTCCTGTCTATTTTAACTTTTTGACAAGAATAATAGCGGTAATGATGGTGGTTAAAGCAGTAATAGGAGCAGTAATAAGAACAGAACAGTAAACAAACTCATAATAACAATTTTATTGACAGTTTCACCTTTTTATTTTCGTTTTTTACGCGTCTGAACGAACAATAAAGTGAATACGCCCATAAAACAAATATCTGAGTTCGATTCTACACCACATGGCAAACCTTACTTTTTCGTATTTTAATTAAACAAAACCCCGCCTTTAGTAAAACTTTCAAACTTAAAATTATTATCGGGTTCGCTTTTTATACTTTTTCAATAAATTACAACAAATTGTTAAAGCGCCCAAACCTCTCTCTAAGCTGTGGTAAAAAGGCTAAATTCATTTCTTTTTTACCAAGTTTAATCAGTTCCGAAGTTACGGACCACAGTAAAAAAAAAAAAACGTACGGTATATATTGCCTTGCCCCCTTTTTCTTTATAAAGATGAAGGTTCCCTTTACTTTTGAAAGTTACGTAAAAAGGGACGGTGGTCATCACCCATCATCATCATAACGTCGATCCCTTCTTGGTTTAATACAGAAGGAATGTGTTTACGAAATATAATTCGCACTAAGTTAGATTTGTCACAAAAAAAGAATAAAAAACAAATCAGCCGATTATAAGTGATTAAACCCTAGCACATTTGTAAATTCACGTAGCACATTCTATCAAAATACGTAATAATAAAAACAATTTGGGAGGGGCTGCTTTTTATCACCGTAGCATAGCATCGGCTACATTTAACCCCATGATGCAATTCTTGTACTCACTTGTTTCCGTGGAAATGAAGCACAAAATGGTCATTTTCTCAACTGTTGTTATTGTCCTCACTGTTGTGTGTGCGTGCGTGTGTGTTTCGGCCAAAAATCGATCCGAGGTATAGAATATCTTGATAACTTCAACATTCCACAAACTTCTTCAACCGTTTTTTTTTTTCTAGAATGGTATGTACCACTACAACAACGACAACAATATAAAAAAAAATTAACCTTTTCCGGCCCAATAATAATAAAAAAAAAGGAGGCAAGTGCATAGCAGCATACTAAAAAGCTTATTTGTTCATGTGCTATTGAAGTCAATGCGGTATGTGTGGTCCAAACGTGCTCATGACATGCGTACGTGCGCGCCAAAGAGCGTGCATGCGCATATTTTATAATAGATTTACTTTTTTGGAAATTTACAAAATTTATTTTTTTTTTTTCATCCCCTCACTTTCTACACACAGAAAAAAAAAAAAACTTAACTGGAACCAGTACCATATTTAGCCTTCCAAGTATCTTCCATTTTTTCATCAATTCTAGTAAACAAGTATTCAGCACCACCCAAAACATGACCAGGCAAAATGTCCATAGTGAACTCGTCAGGAATACTACGAAGAGGGGCGTTCAATTGACGACTGATCGATTCAGAAGCAGCAGGCATGTAAGGGCTGAGGACAGCAGATAAGAGGTAAATCAAGTTGGCAGCGGTAGCGACAACGGCATCACACTTGGGACGTGTCTCGTCGAATAAGGCATTGCTCAAGTTGGCTTCTTGGAGGTATTGATTACCACGAGCAGAAATAAGCATGGCAATACTGAGACCAGATCTAAGCTTGACAGCTTCCATAGTTTCAACGTATTGCTTCAACAAGACATTGACATCCTTGACAAGATCAGTTTCTAACTTGCCAGAGAAGTCGGCCTTGGGAATAACACCATCGTATTTGGCAAAAATGAAGCGAATAGCACGATTAACAAAGTTACCCAAGTTGTTCAACAACTCACTGTTATTCTTAGTAATGAACTCAGTCCAAGTGAACATGGAATCACTGGTTTCAGGACGGACGGACATGAGGTAATAACGCCAGACGGAGGGAGGAATACCAGTTTCTTGAGCGTTGTTACCAAACACACCGACATTACGAGACTTGCTGAATTTACCACCTTCGTAGTTGAGGTATTCTAATTGCATGCATCAGTATGTCATCCTCTCTCTCTTTTTATGTTGCATTACTTACCACAAGTACTGATATGGTTAACAACAGTCCAATCTTCGCCAGTACCGATTTCAGAACCGGGGAAAATGACAGAGTGGAAAGGAACGTTATCCTTACCCATGAATTGATACAACTTGACATTCTTGGGGTTCTTCCACCACTTCTCCCACTCGTCGGTATAATTGGCAGTAATACTGGGGTAACCAATAGGTGCATCGAACCAAACATAGAATACCTTATCCTCGAATCCTTCAAGAGGAACGGGTGTACCCCACTTCAAATCACGAGTAATACAACGAGGTCTCAAACCTTCCTTTAACCAGGATTGAGTGATGGTAACACCGTTGGAAGACCATTTACCTTCAGTAGAAGACTTCTTGAAAGCCTTTTCAATTTCAGGTTGAAGTTTACCCAAATCAAGGAAAAGATGCTTAGAATCCTTGGTAATAGGGGCGTTGCCATCGAGCTTACAACGAGGTTCAATAAGATCAGTAGCGTTCAAAAGCTTACCACAAGCATCACATTGATCACCACGAGCATCCTAAATACACAAGATAATACGTGAGTGATCTACTCAGTGGACAATGCCAAAATCAAGAAAATACTTACGTTGTACTTGCAGTGAGGACAGATACCTTCAACATAACGATCAGCCAAGAAACTAGAATAACGTTAAAACATGTACACACTCTTTTTTTTTTTTCTTAGTAATTTACCGGCTACAGTTCTCACAGTATAATTGGGTCATGGTTTCTTCAACAAGGTTTCCATTCTTGTGATTCTTTAAAAAGATATCTTGAGCAATTTCAGTTTGCTTTTGAGTGGTGGTACGACCAAACAAATCAAAAGACAAATCAAACCACTTGTACACGCTGTTATGAATAGCGTTGTACTTGTCACAAAGTGCTTGACAAGTCACACCTTCTTCCAAGGCCTTAGTCTCAGTAGCAGTACCATATTCGTCGGTACCACAAATGTAAATTGCATTGTATCCACGAGCACGACAATATCTAGCATAAACATCAGCACTCAAGGTGGAACCAACAATGTTACCCAAATGAGGAACGTTGTTGACATAAGGAAGGGCAGAAGTAATCAAAATGTTACGTTCATTCTCTTTGGGAAGTACTCTAAGAAAATGAGTCATGGTGAGAAAAATGAACAACTGACAATTTCCTTTTTTAGCATTTGACTTACTTGACAGATGGGTCAACGACCTTGGCTTCAATGTTGGGAGTGACCTTTTGAGTAGCGGCATTATATACAGGCTTAGGAATTTCCTTAGCGACCTTCTTTTCGGCTTGAGCAGCCTTGTTCTTGGGCTTGGCTCCTTTGTTAAGCTAATAATGATATAACCGTGTCAGCTTTTTAAAAACTCTTCATTATTTACCCCCCTCCCCCTTCTACTTGCCTGATCTTTGATATGTTGAATACCAGCATTCAACTTTTCGTTCTTGGAAACAACAGCAAACCAAGCAGCCAAAAGAGGATACTTGCTGGGTTCCTTGGCGGCAGAAAAGGTCTCGAAAAGAGTACCATAGTAGGTCACATCGACCAAAGTAATCTTGTCGGAATCCTGAATTAAAGAAGTAAGTAAGTAATGAGCTCAAACCAACATTCTACACTAATTCCACTCGTTCTCCTTTACCTTGGCGAAAGCCTTTCCGTGCTTAGAGATAATATCTTCAACGTTTTGGAAAGCTTGGTCGATTCTTCTCTTGATGACTAAAGGACTGACAAGAGTCTCTTCCTTTTCAATAACGATAGATTGCAAAAGGTCGAAGGTGGTGGCGTCAAAGATATATCTAGAGTAAAGGGACACGTTTAGTATTTAAGGTTAGAAAAAGAAGCGTGAGAGAGTTTTTTTTTTACTTTAAAGCAGCATTCACGTCAGTTAAAGCAACGTCGTTGGAAGCAATGTAAGTAACAGCTTCACCAGGAGTTTCAACGAGTTTGGCTCCAGTGACTTGAGCAGCCATGGATAATTTCAAAGCATTAGCAAAAGGCTTGGTGTTTGCGGATAACTTGGGCAAAGTTATCTTGACTGCGGCAGGCATAGTTTAATAGTAGTAGAGAAAAAAAAAGAAAACAAGTTTGGGTAGTGGATGTGTGTGTGTGTCAAGATATCTTATTCTCCCTTTTTCCCCCAATTACAAGCCACTAAAAATCATAGATGGTGGTGTGCTTTTTACTTTAAAATTGATCAAAATCTATATAAGCATATAATGAAATAACCTACATCTTTTTGCATATTCTTTCATGTTTTTTGAAGCTCTTTTTGTTTATTATTTTATTATGTTGTTGGTTGAATAAAAAAAAAAACGAAAGGAAAAGGCTATATGTATAAGTGTGTGTTGGGGATTCTTTGTCTCTCTCTGATTTTTTTAATTTTCTCTATCATAAAAACGTACGTATAATTTAAGCAGACTTGACTAATTGAGCCAAAGTGTTTTCGATATCTTGTGCTGAGGCGTTTTGGAGAATAACCTTACGTTCAACACCTTTGTCTATTCAATGCATTATATTAATAATCACGCTTTTTCATGTCAATTGCTTCATTTCTCTAGATATTTTACCAAAGCGAGCAAAAGCACGAGCTTCAATACCACTGGCTTCACGAACTAAAATAGGAAGTTCAGGGTTGGCTTGCTTGATACTGACATAGTTCTTGGCAACAAAGTCACTATACAAAAAGTAAATTGAGTTAATTCCAATGTGAATCTAAAATAGCGATGAATTAAATAATTAAAATGCTTTACCGAAGACCACTGCTGGAAGGTGAAGTTTGACAGAATTGAAGACGAAGTTCCTTAAGACCCTTTAATTGTGACTTCAAAGCAGACATTATTTATAAATGAAGAGTGGGGAGATGTGTATGTGTGTATATGTGAAAGAGGTGTGGGGCCGACAAAAAAAATATATAGGGGGACCAGTGAACAATCTCAAAAAAACAAACCCTGGTGTTGAGTTTCAATTCTGGCTCGTCGACCACCCACTGAGACGTCATTCATACAAATTTAAGCTGTGCAATACTTCCTCTCGACGACGCACAACTTTGACAGCTTTCAAAATGCAGCAAAGCATGATGATGAGCTCTATTGGTCGAGAGAAACACTAGATAAATGTGTAAATTTACTCAAGTCACCGAGAATTCTACACTGGGCTGAAAAATCCCATCAATTTAATGAAGAACAAACATACGAAAAATATATATATATATTATAAAAAATGAAATATAAAAAAAACTGCGATTACATAAAATAGGAACAAGTGGTTTTCAAAAAAAAACGGGGGGGGGGGAAATGTGTGATTCTAATACGAGGAAGTGCGTGTGTGTGTGTGTGTGTGCGTGTGGGGGTGGAGATAAAATAATTGTTACAAAGATGAAAGGATTTAGTTTCTCTTACGTTTGGAACCAGAGATAGCAGAACCCCTTAAGCGAGAGTTAAGAACCTTCTTCTTTTGTTCATCAGGCTTGACCTTGTTACGGTTCTTATTCTTGACGTTGGCAGTTTCATAGTAATGAACACCAGCCTTTTTACTCTTGCTAACTTCGGTTTCATTATTATTAACTCTAACCTTCTTAGCAGGTTGTTCTTCTTCAACCTCTTCCTCCTCTTCTTCTTCTTCACCACTCATCTCGAGTTCACTATCAACACCTTCAACCTCTTCATCGTCTTCCTCCTCTTCACCAAAAGGGGGGGGGGAAAAGTGTGTGATTCTAATACGAGGAAGTGCGTGTGTGTGTGTGTGTGTGCGTGTGGGGGTGGAGATAAAATAATTGTTACAAAGATGAAAGGATTTAGTTTCTCTTACGTTTGGAACCAGAGATAGCAGAACCCCTTAAGCGAGAGTTAAGAACCTTCTTCTTTTGTTCATCAGGCTTGACCTTGTTACGGTTCTTATTCTTGACGTTGGCAGTTTCATAGTAATGAACACCAGCCTTTTTACTCTTGCTAACTTCGGTTTCATTATTATTAACTCTAACCTTCTTAGCAGGTTGTTCTTCTTCAACCTCTTCCTCCTCTTCTTCTTCTTCACCACTCATCTCGAGTTCACTATCAACACCTTCAACCTCTTCATCGTCTTCCTCCTCTTCACCTTCAATAATAGGTGCCTTGACGATAGGTCCTTCTTCACCGACAACACTCTCAAAGACTTCATCCCAATCGGTCACTTCGGCTTCGAAAGCCTTAGCCTCTTCCTGCTTCTTTGCAGATTTCTTTGCGTCAGCAGCGTGGATCTTGGCAGCGGCTTCTTCGGCCTTTCTTGCCTTAGCTCTGGCACGTTCTTCAGCGACCAACTTGGCATTGTTGGCCAAATCGTCTTCCATGAATTCACTGGTAACATTGATCTTGGCAAACATTTGCTCGACATGGAGCTTCTTCTTTTCGTTCTTTTGTTCTTCGGTCAAGGGTTCAACAGCCTCAGGAGGAGGAACATAGTAAGGAATACGACCACGAAGCCAGTCATTCAAGACCATAATAGAGACGTTGTGTACATCAGGTTCACCCTTCTTGAGCAACTTACCAGTCTTTCTGGCAATTTGTTCAAGGAAATCAGTGTGGTCTTCCCAACCTTGAAGACCATAGGTTCTCTTGAGGTATTCATGTCTAACACGCTCCAAAATAGTAGGAATGGTATCTTCGGGATTAGCCATCTTTTCTACACGAACGGAACCCTTCAAAATAATATCAACTTCACCGTCATCCACATTAGGAGGCACCACACCGGGACAATCAATGAGGTAGATACGCTTCATCAAAGTAATGTATTGCCAGACCTTGGTCTCACCAGGAATAGGAGCGACAGAACAGACCTTCTTGGCCTTCAATGTGTTGATAATGGAAGACTTGCCAGTGTTGGGATAACCAATGAAACCAACAGAAATTTGCTTCTTATCGCTGTGGAGAGAAGAGAATTGACGCAAAAGTTGGATAAGAGAACCCTTACCGAAGGAGTTGTTGATAGAAGCATGGAAAGCAAGCGTAGGAGCAGTCTTGGAAAGATGAGAGACCCAACGAGCAGTGGACCAGGTAGGGACAAGATCACACTTGTTAAGAACAAACAATAATTGCTTGTGGGGCTTTTCCTTCTTGATGAAATTTTCAATATTGCGACAACGAGTACCAATAGGATCACGGGCATCGAGGACATGAATAATAACATCAGAAGAATCAATAACCTTGTATAATTCGTTCCAAATACGCTTGGATTGACCGGCTTGAAGATACCAAGCACGAGCAGCATCGGAATAATCAGATTCCTTGTTGGCTAAAAGACTGCTATCCTTTTCAGATTTGTAAGTTTCTACGAAAAATATATATATCAATCACTCTATTCTTTTTCCCCTGTATTCAATTTCAATCGTTACCATGAGTGTCATCCACCTTGGACATCAATTCTTCCATAGATCCAATAGCCAACTTGGGCTTCTTTCTTTGAGCCTTGGCACCAAAGGTGTTTTGGAAGGTATCAGTTTCAAGAATATGCATACGAGTATGCTTGGTAGAATCTTGCAAGAGAGACATGGGTAACTTGTTTTGCTTCAATAAGACTTGATAGGGATCATCCACTTTAGCACTAAGAGACTCACGGAAATCCTCAAGAGCCTTTTGTCCAATCACTCTGGTATTACCTAATGTCACCCTGTCTTAGATCTAACTTTTTTTTTTTCATAAACAACGATGGATCAACTTACCAAACCATTTACGATTAGGTGCAACACGGGCAGTCTTGACTTCGGTGCTTTGGAATTCGGCAGCATGAATAATTCTACCTTGAGCATTACGAGTAGCTTTACCACCCTTCAACATGTTGATGTACTTGATCTTTTTGGCATCTCTGTAAAAGTTTTCTCCCTTCAATCTCAAGTTCTTGGCACGATCGTCACCGCCAGCTTTGTCACGGCTGACTCTTTGCTTTTCTTTTTTGTATTGACCCATTTTTCAAAAGAAATCGATTTATAAAAAAAAGAGTTACAAAGCTTAAAAAATGCAGGTTGGCCAAACTCGATTAAAAAAAAAAAAAATCCTGGAGAATCGCCGTGACGGTGATTTGGACTTATGTGACTGTTTCTCGATTAAGCATTTTAAGCAGCTTAATAACTACCATCGTAGTAGAGCGTTGATAAGTTTGGTGTTGATTTTATCTATTGTGCTATACTTGTAAGAATAGGTAAGATGTATATATATTATTGACATCTTTAATTCTACGGATTCTCGAGGAATATAACTCTACTCCTTTATCAACCGCAAGTCTTTTTAAAGCACTTTCTTATCTAAAAAGCACCAAACATAGAAGCGAACAATATTTAGGAGAATGCAAAGGAATGTATTCTTGATACATTAGAGAAGTTGCACACCCTCCTTGTTGTAATGATTGAACCATAAAGTGTCACCTTAGCTGACTCAGTCTTTGATCTGTTACTGCATCTACGTAAACAAAGGAGATCATTTCCTAAGTGTAATCAATACTTCATTTTCAGAGGTTAGATACATATGGTTTATGAATTGAGGTCGAAACAGGCATATCTTCTTGGTAAGTTCTTCTTATTCTAAAGAATGGTTAGACTACAGTTGGAGAATAGAATGAATTAGCTTTAAATCACGCAAATACCATACTTAGTAATCCATGTTTGGGTACAATTCGCTGTACTTTGATTTGCAATGCTTTGCAAATCTGGGTCACTTTCCACAGGGCAACCTTTTGTACTGCAATTTGACCTTTCTGCCACTTTTTTGCTTACTTTTTTTTAAAAAAACTTAGAAAATATATAAGCTTAACGCTGTTAAAAGTGTGATAGTTGTGGAGTGTGTGTATACAATAAGAGTAAATGTAATGAGCACCAGTTCCTGTTTTAAAAGTAGAACGACTTTATAGGGAAATTGAATAATAAAAAGAGTAAGAAAAGTACAATGGATAATGTGTCCAAGGGAGAATCAGTATAAATATCCTTTAGAAGATAAAATAAGAATAAGAGAACTTCAAAGAGTAAAATAAGTAATAAGATTATTGCAGATCAAGCCAATAACCAAAGAATCAAAAGTAAAAGAATAAGTTTCGAAAAACTAATAGGACAAAATTTATATGGTAAGAATTCTGAAGTTTTATTTGAACAAATTTTGGAGTATTTATAGTTTTTGAGAATTGAGCTAAAGTGAAAAAGATGACAAAGAATGATAATACGAAAGATTAGGTTTGGTAACAAAAATGAATTTCAGGTACAAAAGATGTAGATGTGTATAGAAAATAAAAATCAGTGACGAAAAAATAGAATTGTGACAAAATTGAAAATTTTGTAAAATTCGGGGTCAAACCCGTAACAACGCCTTAAGAGACAGTAACAGTGTGTACGTAAGAGAAAATACAGCGCAATAACACGTACACACTAATAAGATTATTGCAGATCAAGCCAATAACCAAAGAATCAAAAGTAAAAGAATAAGTTTCGAAAAACTAATAGGACAAAATTTATATGGTAAGAATTCTGAAGTTTTATTTGAACAAATTTTGGAGTATTTATAGTTTTTGAGAATTGAGCTAAAGTGAAAAAGATGACAAAGAATGATAATACGAAAGATTAGGTTTGGTAACAAAAATGAATTTCAGGTACAAAAGATGTAGATGTGTATAGAAAATAAAAATCAGTGACGAAAAAATAGAATTGTGACAAAATTGAAAATTTTGTAAAATTCGGGGTCAAACCCGTAACAACGCCTTAAGAGACAGTAATAGGGATTTGGCAAGAGAAAATACAGCGCAATAACGAAAGTCCTTTTTTTTTTTTTAGTATACATTCATGTGAAAAAAGTCCTTTTTTCAAGAAAACACGCAAGGAAAAACAGGGACACTAGACGCACCCCATCCAAAAATATAAAAGAACCGGCGGCGGGGGTCGAACCCGCAATCTTAAGTTTAGAAGACTTACGCGTTATCCAATTACGCTACGTCGGCTTCTACATTTCCAAATTTTGAAAAAAATATATATTCTGTGAAAATTTACGTGATTACGTAATATTGTCCGGCGATTTTCCGGACAAACTCATCGAGGGTCCGGGAAAAGTCACGTGATGTGTCCGACAAATTTGAGATCTTCTCTGTCGCATGAGCACAACACTACTCTCTGGTCAACGGTGGATGTCTTGTCTGTCAATTATTACTTGTGAACATTTTCAACGAAAGATGCTTTAGCTTCCCTGTAATATTCTATTCAACCACATTCCTTTGAGGAGTTCGTATAGAAAGTCAATCGTTTATTTGTTTCAGCAATATAATCGGATGTCTGGCAAACTAAGAATCCCTTTTGTAATAACTTCTAATAATCTATAACTATTTTTTTATATAACAAATTGATTTTGTAAAGAGATAATAATTTACCATTTGTTTGCTTTTGATAGCAAACATGTGCAATTCGGTAGTAATACCGATTACAAATTGATTGTTAATATAGAGAAAGAAATCCAATCATCACATGGATGAAATGTGTTCAGAATCCATTGAACTTCTTGCACAGACAATGCGTGTAGTGTTCGGCTTGTTTCTAGCCTAAATAAATCAGCAATTGCAGTCAAATTCATCAACGCCTACCAGGCAAAAGCTAGATCGGCATGCCTATAGCGAGCCAAAGTTTTACTGATGGTGGCAACAATACTTGCATTATGGATGCATTTATTCCCCACATTTTTTGCGGGATCATAATAAAGCAAACGTTCAACCTCATTCGTTGGTATTGTAGTAGTATCTTCAATAAAATTAAGATAGCGTAGAATGGAAACTGTCGGGATTTGTCACATGAAAAAATGGTAATTAACTCAGATGCCGAATTTATGAATGTGGAGATTCCCTTTTTACACTTTTTTTTTCTCTCTTCCTTATTACTTTCTACACATACCATGACTACAGTTGCCTCATCTTCCAGTAAAGAGTTTCCTTTTGCGCAAACAAGAAACAGCACACTTAAATTCGAAGAATTAATATCACAAATACCCGTTTTTTTATTCCACCTCTTCCACATTCATTGATGACCATCATAACAGCAGTAGTAGCAGTAGCAGTACAAGTCATAGTAGTAAATTCAGAACAGCGACACCGATTGATACCTCATCTTACTACAAAAATGACCCCGAACTCTATATGGGAGACGACAGCGATACCCTCTATCAAAATACACTCATGAATTCCAACCTGCTACAGATCTTAACAAGTGATATAGATGGTTTCTCAAAGAACAGCAAAGAATTAGACTTGAAAATATTTTCTTCACCGGAAAAGCAAAGGGCCCACCAACGACTAGGTATGTTGCTGGCTCATGTAAATAGTAATTCAGACTACAAGACAGACAAAGGAAAAAGTATTGACAGAAAGTAAACAATATAATAAAATATCATTTGTCATAAGCTTTGATGCGGTCATTTAAAAAAATTTCCAAAAGAAAAGTAAATCGTTTTTAATAAAACAACGCTAAAATGCAACGATAAACGAATAGGGAATGGTCTCAAGTATTAAGGGATAAATAGGTAGTAATTGTGAAAATTAATGAATATAAGATTTAAGCGTAAAAGATCAATAAGGAAAGGAAGATGATAGTGTAAAACCATGTTTGCAAGTCTAGACCGGTCGCTGTGGATATTTCATTCGTATCATAGGGATTAATGTGATGAGTGGGCTCATCCGTGGTAAGGTAGCTTTCGAATGTGGTATTTTTGTCTCGAAGATTTGCCACAATTTCTAAAGATGATATAAAAAAGTGATGAGTTTCCATGTTTACATCAACAACTGGGTTACTTTTTACTTTCTATGTTACAAGTGCGATTGGCGGTTATGCATTTGGGCGAAGAAATAAGCGTATCCGATGAATTGAAAAAGAAAGTCATATTTTTCACAGAAAAGAATGCATTTTCCTTTGCAGGACCCTGACTGAATTTAGGGTTTCCGTCAGTCCAGTGGTTAAACATGACTCGGCTAGGACTACTCAATACGTTTGTTCGGCTTCGATACATTTCCTTCCCGTCAACGAAAAAAATTGCTAACCCAGGGTACCAATCAAATCGATATTCATGAAAGTCCTAAAGAAGTAATATATCAGAATTGGTACAAATTTGGTATGTATATAAAACAAATAAAATCGTACTTCAGTGGGATCGAAGCCAAATGCCTGATTTCCGTGAGTGAGGAACGAGGCCTTTCCGTTTTTCTCTACAAGTCCGGGATGTATAGCGAAATAGGCTTGTTGTGGTTTAACGGAGCTGAGGATCTCAATATCAATCTCACCGTCAGGATGGTACAAGAACATCCCCGCTACTGTTCCATTGATCTTGGTTGTTTTCATATAACTACGAAATGAGCCGTACAAAAAATCTTGTCTGGTTGTACCGAGTCCACCGCATCTGATCTCTTGACGCTGTTGTTGTTCCCATACTGGTTGGACAGAAGTAATATTACTGCTACTGTTGGTGGGGACAGTGACATTAGTGTTGACTAAAACGGTTGTGTTCTCTATGGTGATACCTATTTGCAAGGAATTATCTTGGACAAATACGTTTTCTTTACGAAAGACTCTCGGGTAAGAGTCATTGAATTTAGCAGGAATAACATAGTTGGAGAAGAAAAAGTCTTTACGACTGTACAATTTTTGATTATTTCCATCAATGATATTATTGTATTCGTCAAAATTGATGTGCCATAATTCGTTCCAATTGGTGTTGTACTTTGGATCGTTGTACCCGCAATCGCAGTTATCTGACTCCAAAGTTTGATATGTGGTGACTAATGTTGCATATAGTAGGTGTAAGAAGATCACACCGGCAATAACCGTAGAAACGTAAATCATGATGCTGAATAAAACGAAACAAACAAAAACAAAAAAAAAATTGTTAAAGAAGTTCAATAAAATTAAGATAGCGTAGAATGGAAACTGTCGGGATTGTGTTCTCTATGGTGATACCTATTTGCAAGGAATTATCTTGGACAAATACGTTTTCTTTACGAAAGACTCTCGGGTAAGAGTCATTGAATTTAGCAGGAATAACATAGTTGGAGAAGAAAAAGTCTTTACGACTGTACAATTTTTGATTATTTCCATCAATGATATTATTGTATTCGTCAAAATTGATGTGCCATAATTCGTTCCAATTGGTGTTGTACTTTGGATCGTTGTACCCGCAATCGCAGTTATCTGACTCCAAAGTTTGATATGTGGTGACTAATGTTGCATATAGTAGGTGTAAGAAGATCACACCGGCAATAACCGTAGAAACGTAAATCATGATGCTGAATAAAACGAAACAAACAAAAACAAAAAAAAAATTGTTAAAGAAGTCGCTGCTGATGTTCACCCGGTGGAAATTTATTTTCAAAAAGTGTATACCCCCGAGGATGTCTGTTCTTCAGTGACTTAAAATTATGTCATTATACGTAGTGTTGTGTCGTATCTGAAAACGACAAGAAGTAAGTAGTAGTTCTCCTTCTAGACACTTTTTGCGCAGTTTGAAAATGTAAAAGCAAAGAAATAAGCTTTTGTCTCCATCGGCAACACATGAAGAAAAAGGGCGCATCCGACAATTCGATTTCATGGACCACAAAGATAAATAAACTATAAAAGTCAAGTGATTTAACAGCTTAATTGGTGTTAGCATTAAAATCAAATATGACATGCCTAAAAAAAATTTTTTTTTTTCTGTTCTCTCTGTCTGCTCCCTTCCCTTCTAACCAACAAAAATCATGATAATAATGCGTTTTGTTTAATTCCGGGTTTTTCTCTTTTTTGATTTCCCTTTCTTCTCAAACCTTTTTTTTTTTTTTTTTTTAAATTCTAACTCATTACAAATGAAGATCAGAAAAGTGTTCAGTTTACTGTTTGCCTTTCATATAGTGAGTTTAATTCATGCTCATATCATTATACTGGTAAGGGTCACTCTTTTGACTCCGTTCAAGAAAAAAATAAAGTACTCAAGTTTTTTTTGGCAGAGTAATAATGACACGCATATCGATAAAGCAGCAGCGTTTGGTCCACGGTTGACCAGAAGGGGCATCATCGGTAATATGTTTCGACCACCAGAGTACAGCGAAGAAGGCTGTGTACCTTTAACAGAAGAAAATAAACCAGCAATAAAGGACTGGATCGCTATTGTTGAGAGGGGTGGGTGTTCGTTTGTGGAAAAGGTAAGATCACTTCAAGCCAGTGGCGCTAAAGCTGTGATCATTGGAGACAAACATTACAATGGGTGGGTCACCATGTATGCGACAGGTAATTATACTCAAGAGGGGACGGGGGGGGGGGAGGGAAGGGCAGCAGGATTTAAACTCATTTTAATAGGTGATGCATCTGACATACGGATACCCAGTGTCTATGTTGCTCAATACCAATTCTTGTCACTTTTGCAGCATCTGAGTGATGTGAATGAAAACCAAGATACCCCTGTATTCATTCGAATCACTGAAAACGAGCTCTTTTCCTGGTATGTACCCATTTATTCCCATCACGTAACAAATACTCATTTTTGGACGGTGTAGGACATACTCGGATTTGTTTCTCCTTTTCGCAGTCTTGATACCCTCTAGCATTCTTTATGCTACTTACTTGGCTTGGAGAGTAAGACAAGACAGTCAAGCCCAACAACATCTCCAACAGCAACAACAACAACTACAACAGGATGGACAGCAATGGACAGTGGAAGACGTTGTTTCCAATTTACCTGTTCATTCTTTCCACCGTGAGAAAGATATACCCATCGACGAATGTATCATTTGTCTAGAAGAATATAGCGAAGGTGATAAAATCAGAACTTTGCCTTGCAAGCATTTATTTCATAGTACGTGTATCCAAGCTTGGTTAAACAGAAAACACTTTGTATGTATAGAGATGCATGACTTGTAAATATTTGTATTAATCAATCTATTCTATGTATGCGTTAGTGTCCGATTTGTAAATACGATGTGTGTCGAAATAGATATCAACAACCACAAGCAAATGAACGCACTCCCTTATTATCACTTGTATAAGTTTTAATCGTAACAATTAAAGAGGCAATATGTATTATGTGTATATACATGAATTGTGTATATTTCTATGTGTAAAAAGACAAAATATAAATGGTGTTATGTAAAAGAAAGCATGTTTGAGTAATAAATAAAGTGGTGTGATTCATAATTTGCCACTAAATTCAAAGGATTATTAGGTATAAAGGGAAAAGGGGGGAAATGTTTGTATATATCGTGTGAGTAGTGGTTGTTATTAGTTATTATCTCCTTGTCTGACTTGAACTATTGCCTTGCTGTTGTCTTCTTGGTGGAAGACCGCCCTACAAGATTTTACTTGTTAATTGACTATTATACTACTTTGTTTGCAGTGTAAGAGGAATGTGCTTTTACCTTCATATTTATAAACTCTGCCTCCAATTCGTCTTCCTCAGTGGCAGACGGTGCTGTATGAATATTATGAGGTGTAGATTGTCGATCTAAGTAATTAAAAACAACGATTGTTAGTTTATGGTATCAGGAATAGAATAAGAATACCTTACTTTGTCTACGTCTATCGTGACGCGAGGGGGACGCACTGTTATGTCTATCAAATTGAGTTCGTTTACGTAAGCTACGCTTATTATTCACCCGAGAATAAGCATCACGGAAGAGATCTTGAGTATCGAACTCTGTGTCTTCTCTATCTTCTTTGATTTGCTTCCTCTTTTCTTCAATTGCTTGCAACACCATATCATGCAGATTATGTCTTTCATGCTACATTGTGATGTTAGAATTGCTGAAATACTGTAAGCACCAGGTTACACCTTACCTCATATTCATCTTGTAATAGGGTCTTTTCTTGATCGTATTGATGTTTGGACAGCGATAATTCATAGTTTTTGTAATGTTCTGCATATTGAATTGTCTGTTCGCGACGAATTTCAATATCCGCCATTGTTTCTTTAAAGGCCGAATGCGTTCCTTGATGAAAATTTTTAGGGTTTGGTAAGCTGCCAAAAAAGGAAATCAGGGTATAACACACTCACCTTGTTGAATGGTCCGAATTTCCTCTTGTAAGGATTGTAGTTTCTCCCGATAAATTCTAAGTTTCAAGAAATGGGAATTAGAGTCTAGTATGAATTTTCCAATGATTTACATACTCATCGCATTGTTCCCAAAATTCACTATCCATCCATGTCATTAAATCATTGAATTCCCGTATCCGACGTAACATTTTGTTCTCACTTATTTCTATTGGTTCTTCTAATGAAACACGGTTATTTAAGCGTGCAAATAGACAAATCTAAATCTTACCTTGCCAGCGAGAATAATGTGATTGATAGGAAGGATCATCATAAACATAATTATCATTATGGTTTGTATGAATGCTTTGTGCAACCGATCCACTCTTATTATTTGTTGTTGTGGAGATATTGGCAGCTGAATTAGAAGTGGTAACATTAGAAGAGTGGTGATTAGTTGTAGTATTAGTATTATTATAAGGTGTATTCATTGAAGAAGGATGATGATAAGGTTGTTGCTGTGAAGAAGAAGGTGGTGGTGGTGGTTGTTGAGAAGGGTGATGGTAAGATGGCATTAGAGGTGGTGGTTGTTGATGCCAACCAGGTTGGTGATGGTATGGATCGACCATACCACCATTACCACCACTACCACTACCAGCAGCAGTAGTAGGATAACCTCCGTCTTTTGCGTGCCAGTTGCTCGTCTTCTTTGTTGAGCTTGTGTTTGTGCTTTTTGAGTTATTCATAGAAGGCGGAGGAGGTAAAGGCTGTAAAGGTCTATATGAAGAAGAAGAGGAAGTATGTAGCGATGAGTGAAGTTCTTGTCTGTTCAAGTCACCACCACTATGAAGAGGAAGAGAAGGTGGTGGTGGCGGTGGATAGTAACTTTTGTTACTGGAAGTATTATAATATTCTTCTCTATTACTTGGTGGTGGTGGGGCAGATGAATTTGAGGTGTACATATAAGGTAGAGGAGGGGGAGGTAACATAGGAGTAGTGGAAGAACTAGGGGGAGAAGGATGTCGCGTATAATACGGATAAGGTGGTTGCTCATTCGAAGTAGATTGCGGAGGTTGATGACTTGAATATGATTGTTGATGCGTAGAAGCAGTAGCTGGTGACGGTTGATGGGACATAGAACCGTTTATTGTGTTATTACTATTACTATTACTGCTACTGTTAGGTTGTGAATCTGCACCAGCTTGTGCAACAATAAAGCCAAACTGAGGCAACATTTTTCAATTATTTTAAAAATGGAGAAAAAAAGAAAGAAAAAGATTTACATTGGATGGATTTCTTAAACAAATAAAAAAAAAACAAAGTCCCTTTATCGTTGATGCCTATGGTAACACATTTATTGCATTTTTAAAGTAACAAGCCACTACACTACTATTTCTCATCTGTCAAGGAGTAGACATGCTTTCCTCTTTGTTGAAATGTTGTCATACCCTTACCACTACCAACGACACCAACTATCACCAAATTTTATTAGTTATTTAGTAAATACAAAAAATCCCAATGAAAAGTTTTACCTTTGCCTTCCGGATTATCGGGTGTCTTAAATATGCTCTTTTTATTGATTGGAGCAGCACCAGAAGATTTCTTCTTCTTACCATTGCTTCCTGTAGCAAAGTTTAACCAAGCATTCTTCTTATTCTCAAATTCAGCTGCCTTTTTCTTTTTGGGTGTTGTTGAGCCACTGTTGGAAGCATCTTTCTTCTTTTTGGGTTTAGGTTCTTCTACTACATTTTCAAAAATACCTGCCCGCTTTTTATCAACAAGTGGTTTAATATCTTCAGCTTTTACAAACTCTGATTCTGAATAACCTTTAAATTTAACGGAAAATACTTGATCGGCTCCTCCGATTGCTGTAATAATCGCTTTATAAAACTGTCCATCCCCAGACCAACGTGCCATCACTTCTTGATCTACAGAAAACTCATGACTCTTTAAAGCTGTCGTAGTAGTGTTAGATGCTGTTGAAGTGCTTGAAGACGTAGGTGGTGTCTTTTTTTTGTTATTTACTACTGCTGCAGGTGACTTTTCTTGCGTTAAAGCATCCGCTGCTTGGAACATGCTAATCAACTCCTTTAAATCGGTTTGCAACTTCTTCAACTCATCATTATCAGGATCGGATTGAAGTGCAAGTTCAACTTGGTCTAACTGGAACTTGTAAGACTCAACTTCTTCAGCGCTCATTCTTTTTTCTTGCTTGTGTAAAGTATAGTAGTGAAGAGACTAGAAAGTGCTGCTTGCTTGGGCCTATTTTTTTAAGCGCAAAGAGCAGTCCCCTCTCCTTAGCTTTTTATCCCACGTCATTTCGATGGGGAGGAGGCCGGGCGCGCTAGTTTACTTTTTGGCCGAAAAAAGTTGTTGCTGGCTCGCTTACATAAACCAGGTACAAGTTTACAGCTGTCAAACATGAGTAAGAAAAAGAGCATATTGTATTGTTGATCGTCATGCAAGTCTATTTTTATTGACTCAAGTACATCAAAGCCTCGCCCGGATGTTTAATTAAAATTTGAGAGCCCTTTCTATCTCTCACTTTTTTTCTGCACCGCTGACAAATGAAACTTCCGTACGAAATTCTAAGAGAAGTTGGATCCTATCTAAATCAAATTAATCAAAAGGAGTGTTGCTTAGTATGTAAAGCGTGGC
Organism: Mucor irregularis B50; assembly: GCA_000587855.1. Lineage (NCBI taxonomy): Eukaryota > Fungi > Mucoromycota > Mucoromycetes > Mucorales > Mucoraceae > Mucor > Mucor irregularis. The sequence continues at coordinate 44,975 of AZYI01000237.1, forward strand.
GAAAACCATTTCAAACTCTGGTTTTTCAAAAGGTGGTTCTTCTTAAAGAACGGCAAGCCGAGTTGTATGTTCAGCAAGACCTCTCATTGAGAAAACTGACAACAGGTCTCCATTTCGACATCTCTTTAACTGATGAAGCATTCGAAGAGTATGCTCGAGCAAGTCCACACGTCAATACCCTTACTCTATATGTTAATATGTTGAACAATCTCTCTATACCCAAAACTGTTTCCGTCATCAAAACCTATTGGTTGAAAAATTTGATAAAGATCCGCATGGATGAGCTGATATTACCAGAGATATTACCTTTAATAAGCCATCAAGTTGAAGATGTGACAGGAAGCATTAAAGCACTGTTCGACAGAGAAGGCAAATTTAGACCTATGCCCAAACTCAGAATACTTGATGCCGAACAAGAAGAAGACTGGAATTCCATTTCTGCTCGAACTTTGAATGATATGCGCATCGCTTATCCAAAATTACAAGATTTAACGTTATCGTACTTCTTTCTAGAGTCTATAGATGAAGAAGAGATGTCTGAATTCACTCCTTTTCCACTGGTTCGATCATTCCATTTACTCAACTGTGACGACCTGCTGGATAGTAACTCACAAATCAAAAGAATGTTCACCGATCTAAAGCGATATTCATTTCTACGAACTAACCTGAGTGAAGAAGCAAAATGGGCTCGTGCTCCTTACCAAGACCTTATTCTCAAAAATTCAAACCTGAAGGAACTCAACTTACTCTATCTCAGTGGAATGTCAGGGCGCGATGGCTTTCCAGACTTGAACAAACTAAGCAAGTTAACCTCCCTCCACCTCGAGCGCTCCATTGGGACAGATATTATCACAAAAAGGGTGCTGTTTGACTTTGATCTATTACTAGCCTCTGTCAAACACCTCAAAAGATTGAAAATATATGGTCTGTTTCATATCACCACCAAATGCGAATCTTTTGATCAATACCTGTCAGGTACAGTCGGGTTTTGTGATACGACTTTCAGCGAAAATAATTTCGTGCAAGCGGATGAAAGCGTAATCTCTCAAATTCGATACGAAGATGAAAACGATTCGGATGATTTTATGACCTTTGGAAACGGCGAGCAACTCTATCAAGGGAAAAATCTCATCATCACAGTGAAAAAGAAGATGCCTGCTCCTCATTTTAACCGCGAAACATTTGAGTGGAATGAGTGTGAACCTTTCATGCATCGCTTTAACGACCAACCCGCTTACACCGTACAAGAACACTCGCTGACAAGCCTGCATATCGAATGGGCTACACTGAAAAACTCAAGCTACCGCTGGATTGCTCAAAGTTTACCTTTGCTTGAAGAGTTTTTTGTTTTACAAAGCGAACCGTACCCGTTTTGCAATATTTTGTTGGGTAAAAATGTGCGTACGTTTAAAATATCCTTTGATTCAAGATACAAAAAGTATGGTACACCCGTGCTTCGGTTGAACAAAAACTCGCAGGAGCAAGTCGTCAAATGGTGCGAAGCATCAAAGGGGTTCATGAATTCGAGGGCAATAAGAGAATACCCATATATCGATCGTTTGTATTTGTTGACTATCACATATCATTCTGCACTAGTTGATCTTGAGGTCTGCGATCATAGTGCTTCACCCATACTTAGAGATATGAAATGAACGATAAATAAATAATGACACACACCTTTGCATGCGCTTTCAGTCTGAATATAACAGAAGTGCATATCCCTCGATCAATTTTTTTCAATGTGCGCATATCGGCCAAATGATTAAAAAGAGATCGACTCATCCTGTTACACACGCCCTTCCAAAGTTTCCATTTATATCATTTTTAAAAAAAAAAGAAAGGCAGCTTTTTATTTTCAAGAAAAAAAAACCAATGTATCGTACACGTGAATTAGTTCTCGGGGGTATGAACGCGGGACTGAGAATTATTGTTACTCTGGTAGGGCGAGAACCGAGCTGTACTATTATTATTACTTCTAGGCAAGTTGGTGGAGGAGCGCTTCTTGGAAAGTGCTTGAGACTTCAAGTAATCAGGTGTCGTAAGGAAAACGACATCAGAACGTTGATCGTTCAAAGGCAAGTTCACCTTGGAGTCGCTGTCTGTAAAGACCGAGTTGGAATCGTTGTCCTGCATCATGGCATATTTGGCAAACTCTTCGTTATCGCCAAAGAACTTGACAATCTTTGCATGCTCTTTTCTAGATTGATAACGATGTAAAATCCAAAGCATACCCAAAATCAAACAAACGAAAACAACAACACTTGTGCCCAAGACTCCCCAAAGCCATGCCTTGATTTGGTGAAACACGTCGGGGCCATTAATACAAATGCCGTTATTGGAGCAGGTATTAGATAAACATTCACGATCTTGCTCGCAAGGTGAGTTGTTGGGTTTAGATGGAATACATGTATAAGTACCGCTTAAATCGCAGAATGTGCCTTCTGTGCAGTTGTCTCGAATAATCTTTTGCTGTAAACCGTCGCCGTCTTGATCGTATGTCGTATAGATTGTTCTATATATAACAAAAACACATTGCGTTAGTTTTTGTTTGTGCTCCCATGGATTACGTTACAGCAGACTTACATATCGGCTCCACAATTTCCGCTTAATGGTGCTAACTTGTTGAAACAAGTGGAATTCAGACAGATGGCTGTATTTCCTGCACACTCATCGTCTCTTTGCTGTTTTACCACAATAATAAAAAAAAAGGTAGAATGAATAAAAAACATTCGAGTTCCTATTTGGAAAAAATAACCACTTACAATTTCACAGCTAGATCCAATTGGGGCAACTGGTGTACATTTGGAACCGCTATCCGGACAAAATGTAGTACCATTACATCTTGGAGGGTAAGGTCTTAGTGATAAGTCCCAACTACAGATAAAAATAGATATAAAATTAGTTGGTTTAGAAGGGGATGAGACCAATATACATGCTGGTTTATCGAGTTGTCAAGGAGAGAAAGACTTACTTTTGAATATAATCAGAGTTTGAACAGCCTTTATAATTACATGTTCGAGTTGCAGGATCACAAAACAAATAAACATCCTCACAAGCGTCGTTGTATTGCCAGCTTTCTCTTTTTGTGCGTTTGAATAATACGTTAGGCACTTGTATAGCGAATTTATAAAAAAAAACTCTCGGTGGCTTACTTGTAGTTAGGGGAAGGGTCACATAACATCCCAAGTTTTAGTGATGACACAATTCTGGCCGAAAAAACAAATAAACCGGATGTAATATATAATCCACGCATCGTTTGAGAAAGAGTATAGAAAAAAAAAACTGTAATTGACAAAAAGAAGAAAAGACGAAAACAATAACGCTATAAATATATAATGTAAAAAAAAAAAAAAGTAAGCGGACATATTTATATCTTCTGAGTAACGTTGGGGATGTTTTATTTTTAGCCCCCTTCAAGACTTCATTGGTTATTTTTGTATTACACATAATTTTTTTACAGGTCTACACATGTGGATCCGTCAGTAACAACATCCAACACCTTGTAGAAACAATCGAAACCACCATGTTCCTTGAATACTGCCATGGCAGCTTCAGCAATGGCGTCAAAGTTTTTAGTGGCCAATGCCAAAATGGTTGGACCAGCACCTGATAAACAGATACCAAGCAAACCATCGTATTTTTGATAGGTGATAGTGCTTAAAATTTCTGGCAGACCGGGAATCAAAGTTTTGCGATAAGGTTGATGGATCTTATCTTGCATGGCGTTATAAATTAATTCAGGGTTGGGAGGAGATTGACCCAAAGCTGTAGTCAACACAGCCAATCTTTGGAAGTTGAAAACCTATCATCATCTTGTTAGGGGGAAACCAACAAAAAAGCACATATACCCAAAAAAAAAATAAACTTACCACATCTTGTCTTTCATATTGAGTAGGGAGGACGGCTCTGGCCTTGGCGGTGGCAACTTGGAATTGAGGAACAATGGCAATACACTTGATTTCCTTTGCCCATCCCAAGTTGACATAGTGACCGATACCGAGAGGGGGTTGAGGCACCTTTTGAGACAAGGCAATTTCTAACAAAGATTCAGATGCAGGAACACCCTTCATAGCACTAGGATCCAATTCACGCAAGTAAGAAGCGACGAAACCACCCATCAAAGCAGCAGCAACATTGTCAGGGTGACGCTCAATCATAAGACAATAATCCAATAATCTATCTCTACTAAGCTTCAATTGACCCAAAGCATTACCTAATAACACACCACCCACAACAGCAGCACCAGAAGAACCGAGACCGCGACCAAGGGGAATAGGATTGTCGACGTGGATTTTAAGAGGTTGAGGAAGCTCAGAAATACCGTTTGCAGAGAGGACATAGAGAGCGGTCTTGGTAATCAAGTTTTGCTCTGGAGTAAGTGGAACATCCTTAGCGCCTTCTCCGGAATAGGTCATTTCGAAAGCCTTTCCTTCTTTAAGAATTTCAACGTCTATTGTCAAGTACAATGAAAGGGAGATACCCAAAACATCAAAACCGGGTCCAATGTTGGCGGTTGAACATGGTGATTTAATACGAAATTTTCTAGGTGTGTTCATGATTTATTTTCTATCAGCAGCAAAAAATAGAAAATAAAAGCAAAAGAGAAGGGAGAAAAGAGCCGTCAACGACACAACTTGTTAATTGTTTGAAAGGGAATCTTTTGATTATCAAATAAAAATCTTTAGAAAACTCAGTTGTGACGGCTTTCAGCATGAGCCGTTCTTTGTCACAGACCTGTGGTACTTTATCCACGCTTACGATTGGATTGAGCCGCCGACCATTATATTTTTCCTGATATTTGAGAGTTTTATCATTGTTAAAGTCGATGTTCAACCTAGAAAATATTTTATATTATATTTAAAATAACATGTCTTGAAATATGTGAAAGTATAGAATTGAACTAAATAGTCGAGAATAAAGAGGGAGAGAAAATAGGGAATATATGTAAAAGAGAAGTTGATGAGAAAGAAGAGAGAGAAAGATAAAGTTGAGCAAAGGTTTCCAAAGTTAATTTCGCTGCCCTGCTTAGAGTTCAACCACGATGTGGTGGGCACGTGGATGAAGATGAGCATTAAAGGCGCTAGTGTTTAGGCCGCCGCTCTTTGGACCCAAAAGCTTGATTTTTTTTTTGTTCGAGGAGTGAAAAATGAAATCTACTTGTGGGCTGATTTTTTCATTTTACCTTTTGCTCGTATCGTCATTGCCGTTCAAATTGAGTAGGCGGAATCTTGGAGGATTGGTGGGCGCAGCGAAATAAAAAATGGGGTAGATATATTTTTTAAGCTCTGTGTCAGGACTGTGTTAAAATGTGTTTATTTTGTAACAGGGTCGGTGTTATTGGCCAATATAGAAAAAGGAATGGTCCACCCCCAAATAAGAAGAGTCCAATGGCATAATTAGTAAATTTAAGTATTTTATTCCATCTTATTTCTCTCTGTTTCTTCCTTTTTCTTTCACTTCTTCCAAACTTTTGCATTCATCATCTCACTATCATGTCTCCTGCCGCTCATAGCAACAACACTATTACATACTACAACAACATGCAACATTATAATCATCATGGTAAGTTTATTACTTAATACTCTTTCGATTGAAATTATTAAATTTAAGTTTATTTATAGTAACATCACCTTCCTTCTCTTCTGCATCTTCAACCACCTCTTCTTCTTCAGCAGCGTCCTCAGCAGCAAGATTAGGTCAAATCCGAGCTGAACTCGAGCTCGCTCGAAACTTTTACGATGATTTCGAATTTTGTCCTGTCCAGTGCTCTTCGGAGGTGTTGGAGCATCGTGAGCGCATCCAGCAACGATTATCACCTCAATCCTCTCCAAACACTTCTCCTTCGATGTCCTATGCTCGCACTGGTAGTATGACTCCACCAAAGTCTAGAAGAGCTATCCCTATCATCAACCCTTCAAATATGGCTCCTGTTTTCGTTCCTAATCAGCCATATATGATGAAATCTTCCGTCTCTCCTATTCTTGCTCAACAACAGCAACAACAACAACAACAATACTGGAATGGTAATACCAACTCTAGATCTCATATGGGCTATTACAACGATGTCCTTGTCCAATAATTTATATTTTGCAACTGTTACATACACACTTTTATACCTTTCCCTCTACTCTTTTCTCTCTTCCCCTTTTTTTTGTGTTCTATTTATAATTTTGTTTTTCCTCTATTCTTTCTCCAGCATTTGTTCTCTTCTGTTTCATTAATAATCTCTCTATTTCTTTATCACTCTTACTATATAGTTTAAATGTACATGTTTTTTCACACATATGTAATAAAAAAAAAGAAAATCATTTATTTTGTTCAATAATAACATTACTTGTTTAGCTTATAACTGTTGGCCTCATGTGACAAAATGTGCTACAACCTTCCTTTCAAAGAGTTGAAAAAATCCTGTTCCTTTACTGTATGGGACTAATTGCACTCTATAGTTGAGAAATTTAGGCTATCCCCAATAGGGTAAATCCTGATATTTACGAACTATAATTCTAAAAAATATTCTTTCGTCAACAACTAAACAGGATTGTTTACTCATAACAACAATGAGAAATGCTACTAAATAGATCCCTTTGTATGTAAAGAGGGGGTATAAACACATAAATATTTTACTTTTTAATACTACTAAGCAATTATCACATTGGTGCAGCGTATAAATTTTCAGCGGAATCTTTCATTTTGGGTTTGAGACAAACAAAAGTCAGATTTGTACTGCATGACACTGACTTCAAAAAAGAAATAAACAGTAAAAACTAATTTTATCTAGCCTCTTTTCAAAGTGTTGGATCGAACAAGGAAAGAAAGAGTAAGACACAGACTTTCTATTTCGTTCGCCATAAAAACATGTGTAATAGTGAAGGACAATTATCCCCTTCATCTTGTTGTACGATCGTGAGAGAAGGAAAAAAAGAAAGTGAAACGCTGCTACTACTATCGGAACGATTCCTTGTAAATTTTATTGGGTTTGATGCACCACATACAAAATGTGGAGATCTGGGAATCGCGCCCGTATATTACGTCAGTTAGTGGGTTGCCCTATGAATCGTTGTTATTGGCTGTAAGAAGAGCGAATAATTTACCAATAGAGTTTGAAAATTTCAGGACATGTTTGTGTGCAGGGAAGTATTCTACATAAGCAAATACTTTGATGCCCATTAATTACATTGTCTTTGATCTTCAAGCAATTACCATTTATGCACGCTAAGTGTTGTAGTAATTAATCTAACTGTTGTACCTTCCTTCAAGTACCAATGAAATGCTTACACTAACTATGGGTACATCTAAGTTGAACCATGGTTTCCATCTTTCACAAATTTTTTTTAGACTTCATTGCCACCAGTCTGGGTTTATATTAGAGATCAAGGTATATGGCGCGCATTGATGATACAGAACCCCCTAACTTACGCTTTGTGAGGTCAACACAAATGACCAATTTAGGTAATAAATCTAGTAACATACACAAACAAAAGGCCCCGAGGCACCAAAGACCCTTTGTCTGTTTTTTGCCTTTCGTGGAACATGGACAATATAAAATGGATAATTGACAATAAAATCCCAACCATTATTAATTAAGAAGGAATTATATAAGAACGCAGAAATTCAGATGTTGTTAATTAAGTTCTTTTCTCCTTTTATCCTTCTCTTTCCACATTTTTTACAGTAATGCGTGTGGCAAATATATTATTGTTGTTAGCGTTACCTTCGTATGTCTTCACTGCAGCATCCTCGAAATATTGTCAAGGAAAGTTTGCTGCTACAAACCAAATTTGCAGTAAATTCAATTTCGATCATTTAAAAGCGTCCGGACAATGCACGGACAGTAAAAAAGCAACCACAAGCGCATTCAAGGGCATGAAGCTTTCTAACTGCACCACGTAAGCCATAATTGACTACAAATTTCTTGACAGAGCTTTCTAATAAAATGATCTACTATAGCTTTTACAGTCTCTCCAACCTTCCAAACCAAAAGATTAATTCTCAAGCTTCCAAAATGGCTGAGCTGATCACAAACGTGTAAGACATTCACAATATTATAATAATTAATTCTAGTAATTATTCTAATATTTTGTGTCCATTACTAAAGGTTTGAAAATGGCAACACCAAAATGGGTTACGCTGTAAAGTATAATTTTACGAAATATGTATGTTGTGATCCCTCTCTAATAACAAAAGTATATACGTAGGCTGTTGAAAAGCTAGGTGATTGCCGCGGCTACACATGGTGCGTGCATGAATTGAATTGAATTGTTTCAAACTAAACAACTAATAATTATACAATCCTTTCAGTGGCTATATTGGCTTTACTACAGGTACAAATGATGCCTACGCTGTCGTCAAGGAATATGTGAAGAGGACTCCCAAATCTCCTCTTGCAAAGTATTTACCAGAATTAAAGAGACTCTCCACTTTCTTATTCGGTGATCCCAAGAGAGATGATACAAGCAAATTGAAAGGATTCCCTGCCGCATGGAAACAAGCTACCTGTAACGACCCAGTTTTTATTAGAACTCAACTAGATGTTGGTGAATCGATGTACATGAAGCCAGCCATGAAATATGCTGCTTCCGTTGGTGTCAAATCTAATCTCGGAAAAGCCATCTTCTACGGTAATCTTTTCTTTGATATCAATCTCTACACGCATACAAAAGAAGCTAATATCTCTTAATATGGCCCTATTTTTTTTCATTTGTACGTATAGATACAATTGTTCAACATGGTTGGCAGGTATGTACTAGCATAGATGGAATGCAAGGGATAATTATTTAAGCGGTTTTTTTTTCTCTTTAGTATGTAGAGCCCATGATCAATCTTCCAAGAATTCTCCAAATTACTGGTCCTAGAAAGTCGAAAGAGAGCGAGAAGGCTTATTTGACAAGATTTATTACAACACGCCGTCAACTTGTTTGCTGTTATCCCGGTGGCGTATGGTAAGTCCATGATAGAACAAGTGGTACATGAACTTAAATTCTAATACAAAAGTAACCACTAGGAACGACTCAGCGGATCGAATGCAAGATCTCCAAACCTTAGTCGATAACTGGACCTATAACAAGGACTTAAAAAATCCAGTAACTTTGAAGATTTACGGATCAAAAATCACAGGACGTGAAAGTATCCTAACTGACAGCAAAGCGTGTCATAACAAAAAGACTAGCAAGAAGCGTGCCAGATCAGTTTCTTTGCCGATCCCAGATACATGTCCTGTTAAATAATAAAATAAATTTTGTGTACTATATTTTTCATTCCTTCTTAGAATTCCCATAAGTGAAGATTATTGCAATTGTACGTTGTAAATCAAGGTTGCAGGGTAAAACTTTGTCCCAAAAAAAAAAAAAAATAACCTAAAAATTCCCTTTTATCCCCTTCTTTCTTTCTTTTAACTTGCCCTAGTAAATATATCACAACTACACCCTAATGGAGACTATGGAGTATCGTTATCTGGGAAACTCTGGCTTAAAGGTCAGTGTTCTCTCCTTAGGCTCTTGGATTACGTTTGGTAGGAAGCATAAATCGTATTTCTCACCACTTTTGTGAATGACTAACGAATATTCTATTATTTAAGGTGGCCAAATCTCACCCGGTAAAAATTAGTATTAACTAGTATCTATTTACACGTAAACTCATCTGTAAAAACAGAACAAACCTCTGACATTGTCAAAACAGCGTTGGAGTTAGGCATCAACCACTTCGACGTAGCAGAAAGTCATGCAGGTAACAAATATGCACATGAACAAACTACATTGACGGGCTTCTAATACCCAATGTGTTCTTGTGTAGGCGGACAAGCTGAAATAGACTTGGGTTTAGCGTTACGTAACCAAAAGGGATTGAGAAGATCCGATTTTGTCATTTCCACTAAAGTATTTTGGGGTGGTAAAGGACCCAACGACAGAGGACTTTCAAGAAAACATGTATTTGAAGGAACAGTTGCATGTTTGCAAAGACTTCAGTTGGACTATGTAGATATTTTATACGCTCAAAGACCTGGTAAATATGTGTTTATGCCTTTTAGTAAATTTTTGTCACTAAAATGTAAATTATCCCTGTAGATCCTGATACACCTATGGAGGAAATTGTGAGAGCATTCAATTGGTGTATCGATAAGGGCATGGCGCTTTATTGGGGAACTAGCGAATGGCCATCTTATTTAATTACAGAAGCTATGAACGTGGCAAATAGATTACAACTGATTGCTCCTATCACCGAGGTAAGATGCATTACAAATTTTTATAAGTGAACATTCGCGCGCTTAAACAATTTCCCTACCTTAGTCTCCTCAATATAATATGTTGAACCGTGAACGCGTTGAGTGTGTACGTAATGTATTTGAAGGAACAGTTGCATGTTTGCAAAGACTTCAGTTGGACTATGTAGATATTTTATACGCTCAAAGACCTGGTAAATATGTGTTTATGCCTTTTAGTAAATTTTTGTCACTAAAATGTAAATTATCCCTGTAGATCCTGATACACCTATGGAGGAAATTGTGAGAGCATTCAATTGGTGTATCGATAAGGGCATGGCGCTTTATTGGGGAACTAGCGAATGGCCATCTTATTTAATTACAGAAGCTATGAACGTGGCAAATAGATTACAACTGATTGCTCCTATCACCGAGGTAAGATGCATTACAAATTTTTATAAGTGAACATTCGCGCGCTTAAACAATTTCCCTACCTTAGTCTCCTCAATATAATATGTTGAACCGTGAACGCGTTGAGAAAGAGTACTTACCAATGTATCAAAAATACAACCTTGGTACATGTATATGGTCACCATTGGCCTCTGGATTATTAAGTGGAAAGTACAACGAGGGAGTAATCCCTCCCTATACTCGATTGGCTATACAAGATCATCCAGTGATCAATAGATTAAGATCGGGTTTCTTTAGCGAAGAAGGAAGGAGAAAGTTGGAGAAAATCAAGATGATGTGTGTAAGTAACAAAGAATATATATATATATATACATATGTACGGGTCATATAATGAACTATGGTTGTCTTTTTTTAGGGTATTGCTAAGCGTATTGGCTGTACACCTGCTCAACTTGGTATTGCATGGTGTTTAAAAAACGAAAATGTCACATCTGTTATCATTGGTGCATCTACACCTGCACAAGCCAAAGAAAACATTCAGGCACTCGCTGTGAGACATTTATTGACAGAGGAAGTGATGTTGGATTTAGATAGGGTAACGCTCATATCACATAGAATTGCATTTTGCTTAAAGCTTACATTCCATTTTCTCATTCTATAGTTATTAGCAAACAAACCTGAAACCGTATTTGATTTCAGAAAATCGTAAATCATGTTTCACTAGATACACCTTAGTTTTTTTTTTTAATCCCATGATTTATGTGTATATAATATTCTCTTTCAATAAAATACCTTTTACCTGCTCAAAGAGTAAAAAAAAAAAGGTACGTACCAAGTAGTTGGTTACGGAAGGAAGATCCTTTTTTTTTGTCATACGTTTAAATGTGAGCAATGTGATTAACTGAAAGCCGTAATTTCCTGGCTTAACAAAAAAAGCGGGTGATTATAATCCTATTACGGAAATCGCGATCTCGCGTAATTTTATCAGATCGCCTGTTTACAATAATGAAATAATAGTTTTATTGACACAAAAAAGGTTAGAAAGAAAAAAGAATGTTATATTATACAAGTTGAAAAAATGGCTTTGTGTGCGTGTGTTCGTAAGCAATGTAAGAGGGAAGCGCGTTTTCCTTTTTATATTCAAAATCAAGTAAAATGCATGTCCATTCCTCCAGGAGAAGGATTGGAAGTAGTTGTAGGTGCGGAGGTAGTTGCAGTTGTATGAGAAGCACCGTTATGATAGGGCGAAGTCGTATTATTGTATGCATACATCGACATTTGCGATTGCATCATGGAAGGTACGGGTGGAGCCGAAGGCAAATGGTAGAGACCCTGGGATACTGGTGTTGTGGAGGAAGAAGCACTAGTATACGGCAAAGTATTATGGCTTGAGTTATTATTAGGGAACATGCTTGAAAAACTGAGCAAGGAAGGTGCTGATGTTGAGTTATGCATACTATAATTTTCATTAGATGAAGTATTATCGTTATGGATCATGTTATTGATCGATGCAGTTGTTGATGAGTTAGAAGGAGAGGTACGATGTTGTTGTTGTTGTTGTTGCTGAATAGTGTTATGGTTCGATGAAGAAGTAGTATTATTATTAGTGAAAGAATCTTGAGATTGTAAGTAGATGGGATGGTTTGGAATAAAATAGTTGTGAGGTGTCAATTGGTTTGAATAAAAATACATGGCTGGTTCATCAACAAATAGAGGGTGTAAGTGATCAGCAATATTGAACTGTACAGCTAATGCTTTAGCTCTTGCAAATGTTACCCTATATTGAGATATATTAGATGAAAATCCTTTTCGAATTTCTAAGGACTCTTGTACTTACCAAACGCCCTTTAAATGCATGGCACCAACCTTGACTACAACGCGACCTTTTTCGTTTTTAAGAATACCATCTCTTTTACCACGAGACATGCCAGTAACATTAAGTAATTTAGTACCATTGACCATATCGTTATCTAATAAAATAAACGTATGTTAGTAAAGTGGATAGGGCAGATAATAATATAAATCAAGTACCTTGACGTCGTGCTACACATATACCACGTACATCTACTTGATAGCAGACAGTTCCTTCATCATCCCATAGAGAAGTAGTAATACGTGGACGTTGCTGTTGCTGCTGTTGATGCTGTTGCTGTTGTGTTTGATGTTGTGGTGATGGTTGTTGATGGTGATGATGTGGTTGTTGTAACATAGTGGGGTTATTAGAGGATGAAGGTATAGGTGGAACAGATGGTAGTGATTGAAGTGAAGAACGTTGAGAAGTAGGAGTACTATGATTGCCCATTAAAACATTATTGTTAGGTACAGGTGAAGAAAATGGAGACACAGCGTTGTAATGGTCAAAAGAAGGGTGTTCCATTACATATTGCTGTTGTGATGGATTGCGGATATCAGAATAGAAAGAGTTCGATGTTGTATTAGAATGACTATTTTGTTGTTGAGGAGGAGGTTCTTGATGCCATCGATGTTGATTAGACTCTTGTTGGTGTTGCTGTTGATAATGATGATGGGACAGGTTATCATAAGATGATTGCTGTTGCTGTTGCTGTTGCTGATTGTCTATGGAGTATAGCATATCGTTGTAAGGGTAGAGGGGACCGTTATTACTATGGTTATTAGACAGGTAAGAATTCGTGCTTAGCTGTTGTTGTTGTTGTGGTTGCTGTTGATCTCCGAGTGGCGGATGTTGTAAACTTTCAATTTTAAGTTCTTTTGTTGGACTGCTTGTTGTATGAAATACTGAATCGGTATAGGAGAACATGTCTATGGCTTCGTGAATGTGAAGATAGCTTTCAAAGTAGTTAGAGGTGTGGGAAAAATTAGCTTAAAGGAAATTAAATAATGGATTTTGATTTCAAGGTACAGAATATTATCGGAGGAAGTGGAGGAGAAAAGATAGTGCGACAATCAAATAGAAATATAGATGTAAAGAAAGAAGAGAAACAAAGAAAAGGGGAAAAGATTTAATGCTATCTTTTTATATTAAATATTATGTCAAGTCTGCGTTTTCTTTTTTAACTTCACTTTTGTTGCTTTTACTTTTCTACTTTTTTAATTTTCTATATAATGTATTTAAAAAGAGAGAAAAGAAGAAGAAGAAAAAAAGGAGAATACAGAATGGAAAAGAGACACTTAAATAAGTGAATTATTTATATACACAATATATTGAGAAAGGGAGTCACCCAAAAACACCCCAGAAGACAGTAACAACGGTGGTATCCGAGAATTAAAAAGGGTTCAGTCCAGATAGGATAACGGATAAAAAAATAATATTAATTTTGATCTCCTCTATAAAATATTGGAAGCTCTTTTTTTTTTGAGTAAAAAAAGTTTATATGTTTTAATTTTGGGAGAACAATTAAATGCTGGAAGATCATTCCTTTTTTGAGCGCTTTCGATTATTTTAATATTAAAATATATTACAACATTTATCACTTTCAATGTCAATTTGTGTACCTTTTTATGCTACTCAAATATATTATCTCGCAACCTCTCTTTTCCTCCATTTAAATGACAACTTCACCCTTTAACCTTTTTTTTTTTTCTGTTACTGTTTCCGGGGTAACAAAAAATGGGCATTGTTCATGCGGTGATTTGGACCAAGTGTAACGAAAAAAAAAAAATTCTCTATTGGAAAGTTAAGCATTATTTTTGTTTGGAGCTGGGATTGTAACTTGACCTGAGTAAACAGGAAAAGAAGTTACACTTGATCCTCACGGTTTTAGATTGATTTCAACTCAGACTTTTATTTTTTGGCCATTTTATACATTCACTCATTTACAGAAAAAAATTCATTTAAATTAAAATATCAAATGAAGCTATAAAATAGATAAATCGAAACACTTTATTCAGTGTGTATCACTATCATGTAGCACATTAATACTTTCATTCTGCTTTAACAGCTATTTTAAAATCTTGTATGTTTCACTCCCTTATTTCATTGGCAGCACAAACCAACAGGAAGGAGCAAAAAAAAAAAAAAAGGCAAAAAAGATATGAGAGAGGAAAAAAACAGAGAGACAGAGAGAAAGCAAGTTAACTATAAGCAAAATTAGGGAAAGGCACTCCTACCCTTTTCTTTCTTTACTTGGATGTTTAATACAAGGTGATAGCGAGTAATGTCATCTATCTGAGTCATATTCGCTACTAGGAAACATGTTTAAAGGCACATGAAACCTGTATATATATGACCTAAAAACTAACCCTATACATCATCAAACGCTCCGTTTTATGGCCAATCGATCGAGAGATCATTTCGTTTCTCTCTGACATGAGAAAGGGGGGATAGTAGATGGACGAGTGAATACTTTCTCTCTTTCATATTTTCGAATCAAAAGCAGGAATAACTACCCAAAATGGTAATTCCACAAAATACAAATGTTTTTTAAAAAATTTTCAGCGAGATTTTAGTTCACAAGGATAAAATATACTTTTTCGCAATATGAAATCTTGGAAAACCGAGAAAAATATAAAATCGCATAAAATATCCTATTTTATAGAATATTATATGCTGAGCAACTTCTTGTTCCTCGGGAGTCAATGCTTATTTATTCTGGGTTTTTAAATGACTCTCCCCTTCCCAATGATTATGACCAATGGCAGCATATTCTTCTTTTTTTTTGAATCAAAAATGCATACTAAAATCATTCTAAAATAGTATAAGTCTATTTCTCTTCTGATCGAGTTTGTGAATAACAGAAAATTTTAGTTTAAAATCACTAAGATGACACGTCAAAAATTAAAATAGCTATGTGAGTCTTACGTAGAAAAAGAGACTTATACTTTGCGAAAGAAGCTTACATAGGAGTTGGCCCCCTCTCTATTCTAAAACATATTGGCTTCTAGTGCTTCTTTCTTTGCAATCAATATACGTAATATCAAAGCTAGGCAACATCGAAGCAATGTGAAACATGAACAATAAGGCGTACCAGATAAATGTAATAGTTTTAAGTGGTAGTCGTGATCATTCCGCTTCCTTACAATTGTAATTCAGTTCCTAGCCTTATTTTTTTTTGCGAAATTGAAATGAATTTCATTAACAATATTAATTGATAGTAAATGATCATACTTCATTAGCCTTGCGCAAGTAAATTAAGCCGAAGCAATCGAAATAATTGCTCTTCTTTCTATCTAACAACAAGATGAATTTCTATCTTCAAAATATATGAAATTAGACCCCTGTTTCAATTACAATTAAAAAAAAACAAAAGAAAATTGACCTGTAATATTACATGTTACAAATATACGGAATATTTGAATCAGTCCGGATCTTAGCATTTAACAAACTCAATAAAAAAAAAGATAAAAATAAACGAGCTCGTTGTACAAGAAAGCAAAAGGGAAAGTGGAAACTATTCATTTTGTTACAATATCGACATTGGTAGCAGCTTTTTAGAGTACAAAAAATGGAAAGAACAAAAAATGACATGATTTGCGGTTTGTAGTTTGGTAGTACCTACTTTTTAGCTTCTTTTTAATCTGGGTACAAGTGCTATATCACCTGCAGCTGGAAATCGGCGGTGATACTACACGAATTGCGATCGATAAGGTAGAGTTAGAGTCATTTACAAACACTAATTTTATTGGCTGTGTGGTTGTATAAAAATCGTTTTTTATATTAAAATGACTCTTTCTGCTTAAATGTAAAAAATGCAAAACACAATATTATGTAATATAAAGCACCTCATAGTCAACGAGTAATAGGTTGTTCACTGCTGGATTCGAAAAGTACCCGAATAATATTAATGAGAAAAAAAAAGTACGGTCTGTCCCTGATAGTATTGGAGGATTTTTTAAATCGACCCTGGAGAGGTTTCCTTAAAACGAATTCCAAGTTGGTGAGTTTTATTTGCGATTATCCGATAAAAAAAACCCTAAACGTCCCAACAACTAGGAGAATGACAGTGCTATAATGGTTAGTGTAATGAATAATAGAGAGTTTGGTCAATGCAAAGCATGCGTGGGTATAAAAAAGGAAATGTATTGCGTTTTCAACGAAAAAACTATACGAATTGTACGTACATGAGTAGGCTTACATATAGAAAAGGGCTTCATTAATTTAAACAATGGGATAGTTCGTTTGCTTTATCGTAACGATAGTAGTAGCGCTTTTTTGAAAATATTTTTTTCTTTTGTTTAATACAGCATACCTAGTTACAAGAGCGGCTAACATTTCTTGACCTTTGGTCCTTCCCTATTGATGTTACAAGACTAATCGTATCATGCTATTTGATGGTATTGTACATTAGAGATGAATAAGCCAAAGCCATTATAACATCACGTGTGAAAATAAGTTAAAAATACATTTGAGCGTTATTTTTTTTTCTTTTTTTGCGTACCAACTTGTTAAAAACAAGTTTTATACAAAGAGTGTCTATTCCACGGAGACTTGGAAATATGTTGAGATAACGAGCAACTTTATCGCAGAAACACACTTTATCCTTCTCATGTAGTCGAGGGTGAAGAAGTGTTACCATGGATTGTACGGGGCCCAGAAAGATTTACCGTTTCCCGTATAGTCAACTTTAACAACTTTCTTTTTTAGATTCGAAAAGAAATGAACGTGAAAATAGAGAATTTAAAGTTTTACACGTACAGAAGTTTACACATTGTACATCTTATTCTCTCGCAAAAACGTTGACCCTTTGTTATCATTGCACAGCTACAATCGATATGATTGTAGGCTCGTTTATTAAAATGGTAAGCCGGCTTATGCAACACTTAAACCTGTTTCAGTTCCTGCATCAGGATTATACACAAAAATCCTCGGAACTTGATTTCAAGACGACTTCGATGGTTGATTTTAGGTCATAGTTTTTGTTGCAAAAAGGAAATACGCGTAGCAGTGACTCATTGGTAATGTATATGATAAAGGAACGGGGAATAGGAGTCTAGACGTATATGCACGTTGATAGTTTACCGGAAAAATATATCATCAATCATTGGAGGATTAGTTCCTAGGTAATGTAACAAGTTAGAAAGTTCCAGTTCTCACTTGCTGCTATAGTACTTTTTTTTTCTTTGTGTAAGTTATTTCTTTTTTTTTTTTTTTGTGGTAAGCAGGTCTAATCGTGGGTTCCAAGAGCACTCAAGTCTTTTCAGTAGTTCAATACTAGGAGTTGCTAATGATTAGACAAGTATTACAAGGAGAGCTATTGCATCGATTGTTGATTTTATTACTGCGTAGTAGTTAGATATCATTGAACTCAGTAATAAAAAGGAAGTGGACACGATTTACATGGCCGTTTACTTGCTTTACTTTACATGTATGATCAGAGAATTTGATGAAAGGGGGTATTCTACTGATTGTTTTATAACCGGGTAGTCATAAGTATACTTCTTTAAACAATATTTTTCATTTTAATTTTTTTTTTACAATAAAAAGGAGTGTGATTGAAAAGTATGGATGTATTGCTCGCTCTGTTATAAATAAAAACAAGTATTCAAAAAAAGCTTGAACATCTGTTCGTAATAGCATAGTTTGTATAGTACTTTTATTATGACTTTTACTTTCTACATCCTTCGTAACTTGATGAGTTCAGATGGAGGCACTGGATCTAATTTCATTCAATATTTTACCAAAATCCATGAGATAACGCACTAAAAACGTGTTTTCTAATGAAATTTGCGTCTTTGAACTTCTATCGACCATACATTAGCTAATACTATCATTGTTGTATACATTACTCTTCATCATCGACACCATTTACTTTTTTCATTAAAAAAAAAAACCAGGACAGCCGGAGGTTGAAATTAAGTGTGTTGTTTTTCTCTGCACATTTTAGTGCACCTTACGCAATCAATTCACCCACCCGAGGGTAATGAAAATTATTTCTGAAGAACAATGCATTTTGATGACTCACTAAAAGCACATTGCTACTTTTTAGACCATTTAATAAGCGGAAGTATTTACACAATGGCGGCTAGCTAATAATACAACGTTGGTACATGGTAGTATGCATCAGTGCGCATGAAGGAGCCGTTTATTCGTAGAAAGTGATCTACACGGGTATGCTTTTACCATCCATGCAAGTACCTTTTCATCCTTTCAATAAATTAATTCGAAACCAACTATCTGCTCACCTGAAAATAGTCTGTCCAACTCGAAGCCTAGAATTTCTCATTGGGACGTAATAGTTTGTTTAAAAGCTATTTTTGGGTGCAAGCCAAATTAAAAGTGGCATGTATATATATGCAGCGTACAAGTGGAGTGACAAATTTCTAATATCCATTTATATGAGAGATCCCGTGCTCAATCTGAGTCGATAAATTAATTTTTCGCAAATGGCCATTTATATCATAACTTGCGCTCATTAAACATTGATAACAATGCTATCAATGAAACAGCTACTTGGAACATACTTTTTCTTGGCAACTCCAAGTTATCTTCTCATTCCAATTTAGAGTTTGGCAGCGAAAACTTTATATTAAATTTTCAGGTCGCACAAATGGCAAAAGTCTGTGATTTGTTGAACATTAGTGTGTACGTAATGAAAGTCAGATTCTTACCGAAGAGCGCGTCCTTGCTTCTCCTGAAATGGGACATTGATATTAAAAAGAGGACAGTATCCTGTATCCTACATCCAGTATTCTCGCCGCAAATTCCGTATCCCGTTTAAGTCATATTTATAATAAAGTTCTATTGGTAAGTTCCAAGTATTCTATGGAGGCAGGCATTTTTACTAAGTATTAGTTCTATTTTATGTAGATAAGGTTTTTAAACGCAAATGGCCATTTATATCATAACTTGCGCTCATTAAACATTGATAACAATGCTATCAATGAAACAGCTACTTGGAACATACTTTTTCTTGGCAACTCCAAGTTATCTTCTCATTCCAATTTAGAGTTTGGCAGCGAAAACTTTATATTAAATTTTCAGGTCGCACAAATGGCAAAAGTCTGTGATTTGTTGAACATTGTATTCCCACAAATGAAAGTCAGATTCTTACCGAAGAGCGCGTCCTTGCTTCTCCTGAAATGGGACATTGATATTAAAAACGAGGACAGTATCCTGTATCCTACATCCAGTATTCTCGCCGCAAATTCCGTATCCCGTTTAAGTCATATTTATAATAAAGTTCTATTGGTAAGTTCCAAGTATTCTATGGAGGCAGGCATTTTTACTAAGTATTAGTTCTATTTTATGTAGATAAGGTTTTTAAACGCGCCCAACCCATATCTATCACAACAATAAAAAGAAAAATCTTGTATCAATCTTATTCTCAAAAAAAGCAATTGTAGCCGTGGGATACGAAACGTCAAACACAGGGGAACGTATACAGAAGTGGTGGAACGTCTGAGGTTTGTACCACGCCAAACATCTGACCAAGTTAGCTTAACACTTTCAGTATTGGTAGGTGTAGAACATCGATATTCCTTTTGAGTTCAATTTTTTTTTTAGTAAGTGCTACCATCGAATCACATATTTTTCTTCAACTTCCCAGGCACACGCTCAATTATCAAATCAGTATTGATAATCAAACAAGTGAAGGAAGCGAGTTATTAATTGTAAAGCCGACAGAACGGCACATGTCTGCTCTTACCTAATCTTTCTACTTGTAACTAAAACTTTCTTACGAAAATCAAAAAGAATTTCCAGTCTTACGCATAGAAAATGATCTCGATTGTTTTCAGAGAAAAATTGCGCAGGAGACTTTCATTGCGACAGCCAAAAGATCGAAAATTTACCAACTATTTGGTAAGTATTAAAAGTCATTTATCAGATTTTATTTAAGACGTCTGTGTACACTTCTAAACTGCACTCTTACACAGGGATTGGTTGAGTTCAAATACCTCTGTGGTAGCAAATTAAGTCCACTTAAACGGAGTCAATGTTTACACCGAATGGTAAAGATGCAATAGCAAGGCTAGCCTCACAATGAGATATCTGATTGGTTAAACATAACCTCAATCCTCTTCATATATTGTTACATATACTATGGTTAATAAACCATTTAAAAAGATTTACTTGTAACGAAGATGTCAAGCATACTTAAGAACATGGGAAAACTCATTTTTACTTTCAAACAAATATTATACAACATCAAATCAGAATTGGTGTCAATTATAGGTTCTGCATCAGCAAACATCTCCAATAGAATTCTTCTAGAGAAAATAGATTATTCCATTGCGCATTATTTTAATACGATTGATCCCGTATGTAATTCCATTCACAAATGCTCTATAACAACATTGATGAACATGGAAAATATACGTGTACTAAAGAATTATTATAGTATATCATGTACAGAATGAAAGGTTAAGTATGAATATCACAAAGCTGCAGCCATAAGTTGCTGCAAGACTTTAATCTATGATTTAGCTATCTATATGCCTCCCTTCGTGTGACTCAACAACAAATTGTAACAAGCACATATGTTATAAAATACTACACGATCACTCATTATATAGAGCTTTTACGTCTATTCTGTAATTAAAAAGACTGTAGATACGTAAAAATTGCATCCTTGAGGCGCCAAAAAAGTTTCGCCTTGTTTGCATGAATTGCGATTATCCTTGAAAACTAAAACGCAGGCACAGGCCTCTGGTTTCACCTGATGTTTGTAATACACAATAGGAGCAAAAACAGCTCCACCTGTGTCAGGATTTACGCCTCATCATCCAGATCATGTTCTTAGCAAAGTTGGCAACATGCACCGCGTATAAACATATTCAAAAGCATTGCACAGCCTCCCAATTCTCCCCCACCCTTTCACCAATCCAATCCAGAAACCACATATATCCAAATGATCATGTAGATGCGATGCATTTTATTTACAATTAATAGAAAAGCAGCTATTGGTATCCAATAAAATAAAGAAGACGATGGTGTATACGTTGCTACGCACCATATCCTACGAGTGTAACTTTTCATTTAGAGTATCCCACTTTTAACCGTAGTAAACTTGAGTGATCAAATTATCCTTATCCACAAAAACGTTTAATCTTTCAGGTCTATAGTCTCTGGTTTGAGGTCTGCCTGGAGGTAAAACCCTATTGCCTGCAGGCAATTCATTCATTCTAACAACCTACGACAATAAAGAACAAAAGTCAGTATTCTAGATACATATAGCCGAGTAACCCAATATTACACGCGCTCTTTTTTTTTACCTGTGCTGCTTCCAAGGTTGTTTCAGCATCGTCCTCTAACAGAGTTTTTCCAATGAGCAATCGTTGCCATTCCTCGTTATTACGTTCAGCGGCTGCCATTTTAATTTTAACAATAAGTAGGTTTTAAGAGAAGAAGAAGAAAAATAGAAAGATGGGCTAAGCGAATTTAAGTTTTATAATAGTTCGGAAAACGGATCTAAATAGTAGTAGTGAAATCATTTTCCTTTTTCGATCTTAGCAGCGACGACAAACACTTGACTGTAAGCATCATATTCCTGCGCGTTTGAGATCGTTGGTGGTAGCGAAAAAGGCTTGTGTACTTTTGTCTGACATGGAAAAATCTTAAGTGTATACATAGGACGGACCCTATATTTTCAACTTTGGTAGTTATTGTCTGATATAAACCACAATGTCAACGTCATTACTGCTTGACAGAGATAATGAAGAGCCTCTTATAGTGGAACAAACCAAAATCTTGAACAAAGATGCTACACATGAACCAGCCCTTCAGGAATTAGAGAATACGATCCACGATTCCGTGTCTGATTTCCCTTTGGGAAAAGCGTTGAATCTACTTGTAAACATACACGGCCATATATTCGATAAAGCTGTTCAAGTAATACGAGAGTCTACACCTACAGAGTTGACAGTGAAAGTCATTGAAAGTAAGCATTCGGCAAGTGCTGCTCACTCCTTCTCTCGAAACTAAACCGTGTTCGTAGTGCCCACTGTTCGAGCGATCGTCTCGATCGAAAACTATCTTTCAGCCAGCGACGACATTACTGAGTCATTCAAACACGTATACGATTCTCTGCACGACAAGGTATGTTCTTTACCTTTCTGTGATGATGTCTTTGCACTAAATGATGTCTGCAGTTTATCAAGCGTAGCAGTAAATCTAGTTCCAGCAGCGAGCCAGGAATGCGAGTGATTGGATATTTCATTATGCATTCTAAATATCAAGAGGAAATTCAACAGCATATATGTAATGAACTGAAAAGTAATGATAAGCGCAGCCAGCTTGCCGCTGTTCTGCTTTTGCAATTTGTATTTACGCACTATCTCTCCTCGAGCAATGGCTTTTGGGAGCTTTCTACTGTATTCATTTCACCATTAGTGTACATATCCAATAAGTACAGGTAGGGATAAATTATCATTCTCTGCCTGATCGAAAGTGACTAACTACTCTATAGTGAGTCACCCACGTTACTGGCATGCTCTGCGTGTGAATTGGCGTTACAGTTTACTCGCTATGCCATACTTCATATGGACGATCGACCCACAGTGCTTATCTCCAAAGCAAAGATCATGGAAGTAGACAATGACACTGATATGAGCAATGCCAATTCGTATCAAAATTTCACGGGTATTTTAGAACAAGTCAAAACTTTATTTGCAGTAATGGAAAAGGTAAGATTGACGGATTTACGTAATATTGTATGTTAGCTTGACACTTTTGTGTAGTGGCAAAAGTCTGCTGGACAGCTAGCGACCGAATCTTTCAAAATCTTACAATCTTTTATCGTACACACACAAGAGCATTTTAGAATAGCCAGTAAGCGATCATTGTTCGCAATTCTCAATGCACTCTGCTAATTTCTTATTTATTTTAAAGATGAACAAAGAGCTTTGAAGGATATGTGGGATCTACTCATTACTCACCTTACACCAAAGTCAGTTTTATCACGGAAGCCTCTGTCTATAAAAAACCAAAAAGCGATATTACTCTTCAAATCGGACGCAAACCAACATATACCCTCATTGATGCCAACTATAAAGATAACGCTGATCATCTTGCTGCAACACAATCGTCTTGTTGAACTTTACGGAAACAGTCCAGCTACTGTCATCCTCACGGCAGAGGAAGAAGTTATCAAGAAGTTGTTTACTGCCCAATATGACTCTATGGCAAGCATAAATAGCCAGGATCAATCAATTTCATTGTTAACAGTCTTTTATCAATAGACCATATCGTTTCATTTATATAAAGACATGCTGACACAGTTTATTGTACAACTTATCACGGAACTGCCTAACCTGTGCAAGACTTCAGAGATTGTTTCAGAAGAGCTAATCCAAGCTATCATTGATCATGTAGAATATGATCCAGATAAGAGAGGATGGATGGTGCCTTTATGTATGAAGCAACCAGAGTCTTCAGTGTGTAATTTGCTGCTGCACGTAGTACACCAAGACAACATGTCCCAACCTTGCTATGAGCTAATAGGGGATCTGATTACAGAGGGCAACTCGAATATCATGTAAGTTTTTCACAAGCTATACAACACGATATATGTATTAAGTGATTTTTTCAAGTCAAATTATTCAGAAGAATCTTTTATCGGTCATTACAAGAAGCAATCAAGCCTGTGAGTTACTCATTCAATGCATGTCTCATACAGGTATGAAGCGTACAGTAGGTAGGATATCGCGAGACTCACCATTCTTGCTTTTTACTGTAGATCTTTCTTTACTAGTGCAAAAATTGATGGCCATGGCCGATGTGGATAACGAAAGAGAAAAGATGACTTGCATAGCATTAATTGCCAAGGCCCTGTTGCAGGAGTCATGGGCTGACTACAGCGTATTAGTGTACCTCGATATGATAAGGGAAGTGAAGGTTCAAAAAGGGTTTGTGATACCAGCGAGTAGTGAAGGTGACACTTTCACACCGGCAAACATTGTAAATTATAACAAAAAGCAAGAAACACCTGTCAAGATACACAGCGAGCAAGGTAAGCAAGAACCCTTTCTCGTCATGCCAGTAATTACTAAACGTATTCTATAGAACTAACTGGCATTTGCACTACTTTGATGGCTGCTTTTCAGCTTTGGAGTACAAAGGTAAGTAATGTCGACACTATATGAATGATGGCCTGTAGAGTAATTTACCGCGATTAGGTGGGTGGAGATGCGCTGAAAAGCGGGTTGAGACAATTAGTCCGAAAATCCTATGGACTACCGAACGATCCTACTTGTATTGACACATGGCGATATCTGTCCTTTGCGTTCTTGAGCGATCATTCCTTAATATGGGATGTGATTACAGAGTGTCTTGGTATTATGACCGTTCAATCAATGTAAGATAGTATTCATAGTAGTCAACACAGTACATTTACTGACGATGATATAGAAACCTCGATAGCGGTCAAGATATCTCCCGAGATGAAATCTTTTTAATATTGAGTCCTCTGCTTATTTTACAGGCAAGTAGATGTCTATAGCATAAGATAATGCGAGTCTAACATAATTTCTTTTACTAAATAGACAATCCCAAAAGATGCTTTTGACTTGATTAGATTACCCTCTAGCTACGTGAACTTGGTTTCCAAGAAATTCAACAAGATTGGCGTGAACCCACAATCGATTAAACAATCCAATTCCATCAACTCCAAACTCTGTATACAGCTTATGGAAGAGCTACTCAACCGATCCATTGTTAGTAAGAATGCTCAGGTACAAGATGGTCTTGATAGCCTTGCACAATTCTCCACTTCTTTAATTATCAACATCTTTTGTGTATAAGTAATAAAAATGGATATTACAATGGGATTTCTTCTTGTTTTTGTTTATTTTTTTTTTGTATAATAAATGTGGGGGCTATATTTTAATAATTACAATGTGATTTCACCTTCAACAGCTCTAGGTTCTAAACCTAAACCTTCTAAACAAGTATAGTATCTTGAAGCATCCTTTGCTTTAAGGTACTTGAGGAGTTTTGCACGTTTATGGACCATATTACGTAATTGTTTATAGTTGTGTACATCTTTGCGGTGTTGATTCAAGTGAGAGTTGAGGTTGTGAATACGGACGGTCAAAATAGCAGCTTGCACTTCGGGACTGCCAGTATCTCCTTCCTTTTGTTTGAACCAGTCAATAGCTTGGTGCACGTTCCAGATTTGAACAGCCTTGGCGTTGGCGTTTTGAAGACCCACAATCTTTTGCAATGCTTCCACCTTGACCTTTTCGCTCTTTAAGGCCTCATCCATACCATCGACAGCAGCCATGTGGTTGGATTCAACTACTTTTTTGGGTGTCTCTTCGAATAAGAACTTTTGATCGTCAGCGTTTAAAAAGTGTTGATATCCAGTTTGTTGGTCTACTTGTTGGTAAGCACTGGCAGGTGTGTGGAGTGTGTTGAAGAAAGGTGCAGGTCGAGAAACAATGAATGAAGGCTTGGTGCGTTCAAATGTAGCGACCTTTTCGGCACGCTTGGCGAGATTCTCCTTTTTGATTTGCTTAGGGTGCTTCTTGGCCATGTTAATGGCAGACCCATGGAACATTCTGCTACAAGGGGCAGTTGACACTATAAAGTCAAAAAGAGAGTCAGTCCACGTCCATGTCTATATGGTATGCCATGACTGTATTACCGATGCGTCTACCACTGGATTGAGCAACACGAGTCAACATTGTGTATATTCTATCTAGTGCAAGCTCAAAAAGTAGGAATAAGAAAAATTTCTATTTGAGCTCTCCACACTCCCTGTCAAGAAAATATTTTTTCCGTGACTTTGAAAAGTCCGATCCCAAAAGCACGATTGACAGCTACAAGAGCAAGGTGCCTTGAGCTTCTCTATCACTTTTTAAAGCACTGATGCATATCTTGAAACAAATAGAAATATGAAGTTAGAATGCGTTTGTAGGATTTATCAACTCGAATTCCTTTCATATCAGTCTTACGTATAAACTTTACAGGGCATATGGCCGACTTGAATGCATTTACAAGGGCAAGCGTACTCACTGACTTCTAAACGAGTACCGAATAAAGAGAAAAAAAGCTAGAACAAAGGTTTTCATCACTGCACTCATAGCATGAGTATTCTACTGTTTGATCAGGTCTCAAGAGCTCATACGGATAAGGGTAAAGTCCAGTCACGATTACATAATATGTTGTATAAGGTGTCAAAACGTATCACATACCAACGCTCCTGTTCTATTCGCATGGCAGACGTTATTGCAATAATAAATGATCCACTTAGACTCTTTTGTTTTCCATCTTTGCTTCAACATACATACACCTGCTATGATGAAAGCTTTTATTACAGTGCTACTGTCTAGTATACTATGCATGGTAGGAATTCCATGTTACACTGAGCCATTCATTTGTACTTAAAACTCCACTTTGGCTTACTACTATTTAGCTAAACTTCTCCATTGTCCACTGCAGAGCCATGTCTAAACTCGACGCTTTTCTTGACCATGTCCGTCAAGAGCTCAACTCAAATGCAACCAAAGTGTTGGTAACTGGAAACGACTCTGCAGGTTTGTCTGTCAACCTACACACTCCCTTCTAATGTACTGACTAACGAGATGCTCTTTTAGATCTCGATTCAATCATTTCCTCACTTCTTTTCGCTTATATTTCTCGCTTTGAGAATGAGGAGCAAGTCTATATTCCCCTCATTAAAGTTCCCAAAGCCGACTTGGAGCTTCGTCCAGAGCTAAAGTATGTGCTAAACACCATTGGATTAGATTACAAGAAACTTGTTACCATTGACGAGGTGGATACCACGCACGCTACCGATATTGTCCTTATCGATCATAATCATTTGACTGCACCATTGAACACGGAAGAGTGGAATAACCATGTCATTGGTGTGTTGGATCATCACGTCGACGAAAAGTTGTACTTGAATATTCCTATGCGCGTCATTGATATGGTAGGATCGTGTGTGACGCTCGTTTTAAAGCAATTTGGTGTGAGTTCCAGCTCACCCTGGCTGGATGAGGATATTGCTCGCTTAGCGATGGCCCCTCTGTTAGTGGACACAGTCAATTTGAAATGGGACTTGGGTAGAACCACAGAGGCCGATGTAGAAGTATACAACATATTATCCAGCATGACATTGACTGCCGCCCAAGCACAAGAATCCACAGAGAGCTATTTTAAGGCAATCGAGAAAGTCAAATCAGAAGTAGATAGCATGTCCAACTACGATATTTTGCGCCGCGATTACAAGGAATTCTCAGACGTGAATGGATACAGAATTGGCACCAGTGCTGTGACCTGGCACTTTGATGCCTGGGTGAAAAGAGAAAACGGCAGTGCCGAAAGCATTGTGAAGGCAGCCAAAGACTATGCAAAGGAGAGAGAACTGGATATGGAAGTGATCTTTACTGCATATGATCATGACAGAGAGGGAGCCGGTGATTACCGTCGTGAATTAGCCGTGTTTGTCATCAATCATGATTTACTGGGAGTCAAGACATCGTTGGAGGAAAACAAAGAATTAGGATTGAAATCCCATCATTTCAAAGACAGCACAGACAATGAATTTTACCAGCAAGGGAATGTCAAGATGTCACGCAAACAAGTGTGGCCACTCTTGAAACAATTGATAATGAACAAATCCCAGTTATGAATAGTAGACACATGATATTTTTTAATCGAAATGGAAAAAAAATTAAAAAAAAGAAATAAAAGAAGCATTTGCCTCTTTGACCAATCAAATGAGGGATCGACGTAAACGTGATATTTGCAGAGAGGATGAATAGTGGGTTCAAGGTGTTTTGTCTGTTCTTGTGTATGTGTAAAAAGGAAGGTGATGTCTAGAAAATCAGGTTTTCCCCCCTCCTCTTTATCTTTCTTTCACTTCTTGTACCCTACATGGCTATTATCTCTTCTAAACATTTTAAATTATCCTCTTTTCATTTCCATAAATCTAAAAAGACAGCTGTTGCTACTGACTCGACACCGCCTTGTAAATACAATATCGCTAAATTACCCAAGGAGCTCTTGTGTTGTATTTATGAACAACTGGAGACGGTTGAATGTCAAAACGCTTTCTCTAGAACGTGCTTAGCGTTTCATCGCATTGCTACAGATATGCGTTCGAACGCTGCTTGGGTTGTTACGCGTTACGGTCCTCGATTTGCTATTTACTACGCCTTGTTGGCATTCCCACAAAGATGCAACAGTCAATTTATCCAATACATGATCAGTAGTGTGTACGTAAAACGTGATATTTGCAGAGAGGATGAATAGTGGGTTCAAGGTGTTTTGTCTGTTCTTGTGTATGTGTAAAAAGGAAGGTGATGTCTAGAAAATCAGGTTTTCCCCCCTCCTCTTTATCTTTCTTTCACTTCTTGTACCCTACATGGCTATTATCTCTTCTAAACATTTTAAATTATCCTCTTTTCATTTCCATAAATCTAAAAAGACAGCTGTTGCTACTGACTCGACACCGCCTTGTAAATACAATATCGCTAAATTACCCAAGGAGCTCTTGTGTTGTATTTATGAACAACTGGAGACGGTTGAATGTCAAAACGCTTTCTCTAGAACGTGCTTAGCGTTTCATCGCATTGCTACAGATATGCGTTCGAACGCTGCTTGGGTTGTTACGCGTTACGGTCCTCGATTTGCTATTTACTACGCCTTGTTGGCATTCCCACAAAGATGCAACAGTCAATTTATCCAATACATGATCAGTTTGGGTGCGCAAGTTCCTCGTTATTTAATACAAGTCTTGATACAAACCTATGGTAAGCCTATTGACAGCATCATCAAGTCCTCAGAAAACCGTAGAAGACGTTCTTCTTTCCACACCTTCGATTTGGATCTCTTCTTTTTAAAGGCAGTGCAACAGCTGTCATTTGACGGTTACGCCACGCTCATCCAACATGCCTTTAAAACCTATGGTGGAAAGATCGATATCAACAACAATGATTTGGAGCTGTTTTTAACAAGTTTGGAACCAGGTTCATTCAACAAGGATACGATTGAAGATCTGATCCAGAACCAATGGTTTTTCCCTGCCCCCCTTTCTTCAGCCCATGCCAATTACCGCCTGATTCTTAAATTGGCACAATCCTCCTCCTCTTCATATGACTTGATTGCTCCTGTATTTGATTTCGACCCACTTGCAAGAAGTTCGTTATGGGAATCTATTTTACTATTGTTTTTTGATGAAGCGTTTCGATTTACAGAACCCACAAGGGAGAAGCAACTTCAACTGGAACTTGTTCAAAAATCCATCATTGTGCACGCTGGAAGACATGTGCATTTAGCAGGTCCTTTGACCGATCAACAAATCTTTTGTCAAGTGTTTGCCACCTTTTTCACCAAATACCCTGTGGGCTATTGCAATGGAAAGACCATGGCGAAATTACTGCGTTTGCTCAAGATGTACGTCAAGCCTAATTTCAATATTGATGTAGCACTGGAGCACATGGTTCAAGCAAACATTGGTAGAAGTGATACGATCGAGTCTGTGGATAACTTTTTAAAGGAAAACCAGCATTAAATATATACCCACATCTTTATCAATGTACATATACCCCCCCCCCTTGTGTATAAAAAATAAATCATTGTACTTGTTCAAATTTCTTTATTATTGTGATTTGTAAGAATTTTAATTTGTATCTTCTTCTTCATCGTCGACAGCGTCCACGACTAAAGCGGCACTAGGCCATAAACTCTTGACATCACATAGCTTACTTTCATTATGAGGTTCGTATTCCATTCTAGGGTAAGGGCTGTGAATAGTGAACTTGTATTGATGAACGTAATCAGCAGGTGCTTCCTCCACTTTAGTGTGTACGTCATTGTTTCTAGCTTGTTTCATTAACGGGTAAATTTCGACAAAGTGATGTAGCACTGGAGCACATGGTTCAAGCAAACATTGGTAGAAGTGATACGATCGAGTCTGTGGATAACTTTTTAAAGGAAAACCAGCATTAAATATATACCCACATCTTTATCAATGTACATATCCCCCCCCCCCTTGTGTATAAAAAATAAATCATTGTACTTGTTCAAATTTCTTTATTATTGTGATTTGTAAGAATTTTAATTTGTATCTTCTTCTTCATCGTCGACAGCGTCCACGACTAAAGCGGCACTAGGCCATAAACTCTTGACATCACATAGCTTACTTTCATTATGAGGTTCGTATTCCATTCTAGGGTAAGGGCTGTGAATAGTGAACTTGTATTGATGAACGTAATCAGCAGGTGCTTCCTCCACTTTTTCCACTGGCTCATTGTTTCTAGCTTGTTTCATTAACGGGTAAATTTCGACAAAGCGATAAAGAGCCTATATATATACAAGTAAGGTAAGTTAATAAGAAAGATAGAACACTATTACTACTACTACTACTTACGTCAATGGTATCGTCTTGCCTGAATTTACGTACGACACGATCCCCATCAGCCAAACGGAAATTAATATTAGCCACTTTACCGTCCGTAGGTTCCTCGGGTAAGGTAGTGTACAAATACTTGATATAGTGTTCTCTCTTTTTAGCAAGCAATTCTAGTTTCTTTTGTTCTTGTCTTGCTTGTGCCTCTGCTCTCTCCTGTGCTTCTTTCTCCTCCTGAGCAATGCGAGCCTTTTCTTGATCCGCCTTCAGACTTTGATGATAAGCGTCATCTTGGTCTTTGACCAATTGACGTTCGTAATCTCTTTGACTTCTTTCATTCTTGAGCTTGTTGACCACCGCACCATGTCTATCCATGGCGATTTCTATTTGGCTGACAAGTTCTTCGGGATGAGAGGGGCCTTCGATGCGTTCAATCACCGTCATTTTAGGTGTGCTATGGCCTTGTAATGCGATCAAGGCCATAAATGGATAAGCAGAAGCCTGTAAAGCATAACTCACTGAGTGGATGATGTGAGTCCACGTGTTTCAATAAAAAAAAAAAGATATTGTCTTACCTTTATGTGCTTCGGATTCTCTCACATTACCACCCCAGACCAACACATTCTTTTCCTTGAGAAAGTCAATGACTCTTGTGGAAGTCAATGTATCTCTGCAGAAAGCAGGTGTATCGTCATGATCTTCACTCAGGAGAATAACAAGCATAAATAAAAGATCCTTTCTGGCTTTCTCTAATGCTTGAGAATATCCTCCAATGAAAAACTCAACATGATGTCGACCATATTTCTCCTCAAAGGCTTCATTAAATTCATAAGCCAATACACGAGGATCTCTTGGTTTCTTATCGCTTGTAATGGCTGGACGAGATAATAAAATGCGAGCTATATATATATTATTATTATTATGTGTGTGTGCGGATATTAATTAATTCAATAAATATGTAAACTTACATGCAAGTGACAGAATGGACCAAGTTAGATTCCACGCTATGCCAAAAGGCCAGAATAATAATGATAGAAACGTAGTAGGTCTTCTTCTTGTTGTGGATTGGTGTTGCGTACGGAATGTATTATGAATAGTGGATGATGGATATAAGTTACTGTTATAATTGACTGCTGCTGCTCTAGCTGTGCTGGATGTTGTTGTACTTGTTGCTGCTGGTGGTATAATAGTGCTACTGGCTACTTCTTGCTCCAATTCTTCACGCTTCTCTGACGTTGTATTGTTTTCATACACATGTTGAACCGCTCGCTACAATAAGACAAGTGAGTTAATATCTGCTCTTTACTTGAAAGACTAAGCCAAGTTTTTTACCTCCAAGTTCCAATTGTGCTCAATAAGTTGACCAAGTGCTTCGTCTAAATCTTCTGTTTGCGTGATGGACTATTGTATAAAAGAAACACTATTAGTTTGACTGGAAAAGAGCTACAAGCTTGAATTCACTTTACAAGGAATTGGGTCAGGATTTCTTTCTTTTCTGCATCTAAAGTATCAAGTGATACCATATTGTATTTTATTAAAGGGAAAGAGAGGGAAGGGAGAGAAAGGAGTGTGAGGCGATAGCGATAATGCTGCTGCTGACAACATTTTAAATTGCCGCTTGAATGCACCAGTAAAATTACGTCACCAGGGAAGACTTGGCTGAAGGCGTGCGCGCGCGCAAGCAAATTTTTACTTTTCCACTTTCACCATAAACACACTCTACATAAAATGGCTGAAGTGAGCGCACCTCTTGCTGATATCGGCGCTGTTGAAGAACCTCTTGATTTAGTCAGACTTTCCTTGGATGAACGCATCTACGTTAAATTAAGAGGTGATCGTGAATTACGTGGTGTCTTGCACGTAAGAAATTAAAGAATGTCATTATTAGCTGTAGAAAACTAATGGACTCTTCATTATTAGGCTTACGACGGTCACTTAAATATGGTCCTAGGTGAAGTCGAGGAAACAATCACTATTGTTGATGTGAATGAAGATACCTTGGAAGAAGTCATTAGAGTGAGTTCATGTTGTGAAGTGTAGAAAGGAATCCAAATAATTGACTCTTTAATTTACTTGAATAGACTGTCAAGAGAAACTTTGATATGCTCTTTGTTCGTGGTGATGGTGTCATTTTGGTATATTTTTAATGATATTGAGAGTGTTTGATAAAAGTGATACTAACTATGCCTTTTTCTTTTAGGTCTCTCCTCCTTCAAGAAACTAGTTGATTTTTACACTTATAACCACAAAGCACAATCACTATTACTATTACTACACACTTACTCATACACACACACAACACACACACACCTTCTCACAATGTATACATATTTTAAAACGATAAAAAGCGACATTTATATAGTTAAACATGATAAAAGGAAGAAATCACTTTGTTTGTTCTGAGTAGAGAGGGGGAGAAATGATCATTTTTGCTCAGTGTTTGAAGCAAATTGTTACTTGGTTATAGTCTTTTTGTGGATCTCTTGATATATTTGTGAGCTAGATGAAGTACATTTTATATGTCAGACATGAGTGAGTCGCAAGATTCACAACAAAGTACACTCAAACGACATAGAAGCTGTTTGAGTGTGAGGATACATGTGTACATAAATAGAGGGGGGAATTTTGCTTTGCGAGGATCCTTACAATATATACCTTATAATAAAAGTTTACATTTATTGATCCACAGTAGTAGAGAAT
This sequence comes from Mucor irregularis B50, assembly GCA_000587855.1. NCBI lineage: Eukaryota > Fungi > Mucoromycota > Mucoromycetes > Mucorales > Mucoraceae > Mucor > Mucor irregularis. The sequence continues at coordinate 78,494 of AZYI01000237.1, forward strand.
TTGAGTCAGTTTCAAACACTACCTGTACCACCTTTCATGTCTAAAGTCAAATTGTTTCGGGCGTAAATTATAAAACTCGTTTTTTTTTTCTCTCTGTGTTCATTCACTCAGTATCGCAACAAAAATAATTTTTAAAGGAAATAAATTTTCGGCATCCGCCAATCAAAATTGAGGAAATGGTTAAAAACATTTCCATAAACGGATAAAAAAAGTGAAGAATACTGAAATTCGGGTGGCTACCACCCTCCAGCTAATTTTTTGGTATTATTCACAAAAAACCGGACAATACTCAAATCATGACCTGAAAAGGTAATCTCACCTTTGCAATACTCATTTTATCGATTACTTCTGTCAAAAAGATCGGGTTTGG